>CM053032.1:242174079-242236579 GCA_028564925.1 Lithobates sylvaticus
TAGGGAACATAATCGTATTGTGCTGCTGGTTCAACCCAACTGGGCTCATGTTCAGTTAGGCCCCTTTCACACTGGGGCGGTTTGCAAGCGCTATTGCGCTAAGAATAGCGCCTGCAAACCGACCCGAAACAGCTGTTGCTGTTCCTTCAGTGTGAAAGCCCGAGGGCTTTCACACTGAAGCGGTGCGCTTGCAGGACGCTCAAAAATGTCCTGCAAGCCGCATCTTTGGCTCGCTATAAGAGCGGTATATTTACCGCTCCTATAGCGCCCGGTCCCATTGAAAACAATGGGGAGCGCGCCGAACCCGCCCGCAAAACGCCGCTATAGCGGCGGTTTGCGGGCGGTATTGACCCTTTTTCGGCCGCTCGCGGGGGTAAAAACACCCCGCGAGCGGCCGCAATGCGCCGCTAAAACGCAGGTAAAGCGGCGCCAAATATAGCGCCGCTTTACCGCCAGCGCCCACCGCTCCAGTGTGAAAGGGGCCTTAAGAACTTATTACATTGTTTTCACTTCTGTTAATTGCTGTTATATGATCTAACTTGGGTGGAACAATTGTCACGCCTATATTTTGTATGACTTATGGAAATTAATAAAAATCTATTGAAAGTAAAAAAAAAAAAAAAAAAATGTATAACATAAAATTCCAAATTTTTAGATTGTAAGCTCCAACACGCAGGGTCCTCCGATTCCTCCTGTATTGAATCCAATTGTAACTGTACTGATCAAAGTTTTTCAAAAGTTTTACTGTGCTACTTGCCCAGTCACATGCAGGAACCCCTCCAATATAAACTAGACTAGTTTTCCTTTTTTATATATTTTTTTATTTTTTTTACTGGATATTTTATTTTTACTGGATTTTTTTTATTTTTTATATATTTTTTTACAGGATTTTTTTATTTATTTTTTTTACTGGGATTTTTTATTTTTTTTACTGGATTTTTTATTTTTTTTAATTTATTTTTTTACAGGATTTTTATTTATTTTTTTCAGCATGCTTGGAATGGTCATATCAGTGGACATTAACATTTAGTGCATGCGACAACTTTACAGGTAGGTAAAGGTCTACAAAAAATGGACATGATATCTTTGACTTGGTCCTCGAAAATCTAAAAATCCTGAGATCACACATGGACCCCATTCCATCCCACCATAAAGATGCCTAGCTCATTTTTCGTCACCTTATTCCCTTTCCACCTCTAAAAAACACAGCCACAACTGTTCCCCCCTCCCCTCCAACACAGCGCTGGGCCTACTTGGCAGCCAAACAACCCGCACGTTTTCTGGTGGGGGCCAAACAGCCATAAAAAGGTTTAATTTGATGTGTAAGCAGGAAAGCGGGATAAATTACGGGAATGGGCTAAACACTGCGAGCGCTTTACACACCTTGCCGACGCTTTACTGTACGGATTAGACCTTTAACAGGCCAATTAGAATGAAAAATGTTTGTGTGAGTTATGACAAAACTCAAAAACGCATTTGGGTGACATACAAACAGGGTTATGTTAATGACTTTTCACCATTAGCTCACGGCCGAAAACAGACGCCCTTTTCTCCTCTCCCGACACATTTTTTTTTAAGCAAAGGAAAGCTATATAATGAGCAGAACTTGTGTTGGGTTTAATTGCCTCCAAATATAACCCTGGCATGCACAGCAGCCGACCCGCGGCCTGGGGTGTCACAAGGAATAATCTCAGCCGATTACACAGCACTTCAGTAGTATTGGATGTGTGACTCGACATACCAAGAGCTGTATTAGTTCTGACCATGAAGCCGTGAACTCCGAGCCCTGTTCTAATTTGTACACGTTAATCACATTACTGGAAGCAAATGGAGGCATCTGTTGAAAATTTGGTCTGGAAATTAAAGGGGGAAGTTATTTTTTATTTTTTGCAAAATAACGTGATGCAAATGATGAAAATACTAAAAGGTCCCATCACTATGGTCATGGTTAGGGCAAAACTGGCGTTGCAATTCCTAGAAGAGGCCTACAGCACCCAACCATTGCATTAGGGCATAGCATGGCAGCAAATATTGTGGCTACATTTAATGCAACAGAGGATCAAACTTAAATCCGTACACACGGTCGGTAATTCTGCCAGCAAAAGACCGATGTGAGCTTTTGGTCGGAAAATGCGACCGTGTTTAGGCTCCATCAGACTTTTGCTGGTGGAATTTCGGCCAGCAAAAGATTGAGAGTATGTTCTCAATTTTCCCTATCGGAAATTCCAATCGTCTGTGGCAATTCCGACGCGCAAAATTCCAACGCATGCTCGGAAACAATTTGACGCATGCTTGGAAGCATTGAACTTAATTTTCGCGGCTCGTCATAGTGATGTACGTAACCACGTTCTTGACGGTCGGAATTTGGTGTGACCGTGTGTAGGAAACACAAGCTTGAGCGGAATTCCGTTGGAAAAAACATCCAAGGCTTTTCCAACGAGAATTTCCGATCGTGTGTATGCGGCATGAAGCTTTCAGCTGATTCCTGGTGAATTGGCCAAAATTTGTTCTGTTAGTGGCCCTATTGGTACCACCTGGCTCAACAAAAGCAGGATTTTTTCAAACTAGACTCATAACATTTCTTTGCCTATTATTAAAGCCCATCTCCCAGCAAAAAATAACGTTTTCCAATGCAGCAGGGCTGTGCTTGCACTGCACGGGTTAACTGCTCGTTTTTGTTTAGGGGAGAGGAGAAAAAAGATATACTTACCTAATCCTCTGATCCTTCCAGCACAAGGCTGGTTCGGCACCCCTGTGCTCCAGCGGTATGGAGTTGTGGACAGTTCCTGACGTCATTATACCCAGAGCAGGCTCCATAGACCAGAACAGTCCACCGTTGAACAGTGGGGGTGTGCTGTTTTCTGGTGGATCAGGCGAGTATAAGCTCTCTTACCCCTAGACAAAACAAGCAGTTGACCCATGCTGTGTGAGCACAGCCCGGCTTCATGGGAAAACCTTTTCTGGCCTTAGTTGGGCTTTAGAGGTCTCTACAGAGAACAAATATCACTCACACTATACTTTCACTCTAAAAAGCTTGCAGTCTATTTTCCCTGCAAGGGCCATGGAAGAGAAAACACTAAGGCTAAAGTTGGCGATACACAGATTGAACATTAGCCAATTCCTGCTGATTCAGCTCAAATTAATTCAATGGGTGGCCCAGTCGGTGATCTCCACTAGCTTCCAGGCCCCATGCCATGCAGACTGTACTTCCAATCAAAGAACACTTTGTACTCATTAAAAAAAAAAATGTCAAGTGTTCTCTGACTGGCGCCTTTGCCGAGCGCGCAACCGCCTGTGTTCTCAATGTGAGGCAGCTGCTTGGCGTGGTACCCGGAAGCTAATGGAGAGCAACGACACTGAAGTAGCTGTCTCTACTACAGTGATTTACAGCTTCTACGGGGATCCAGGAAAGTATGGCACACACATACTTACATTGGCCCAAGCCGGGCCAGTGTAAGTTGGCACAGGCCGGGCCAGTGAAAGTTGGCCCAAGCCGGGCCAGTGTAAGTTGGCCCAAGCCGGGCCAGTGTAAGTTGGCCCAAGCCGGGCCAGTGTAAGTTGGCCCAAGCCGGGCCAGTGTAAGTTGGCCCAAGCCGGGCCAGTGTAAGTTGGCCCAAGCCGGGCCAGTGTAAGTTGGCCCAAGCCGGGCCAGTGTAAGTTGGCCCAAGCCGGGCCAGTGTAAGTTGGCCCAAGCCGGGCCAGTGTAAGTTGGCCCAAGCCGGGCCAGTGTAAGTTGGCCCAAGCCGGGCCAGTGTAAGTTGGCCCAAGCCGGGCCAGTGTAAGTTGAAAATGTGTTTTGTCTGTGTACCCAGAAAGAAGATTTCCCCCCAATTCCTCTGTTACCGAAGTGATGGGAAATCTCCCCAACAGCGAAAAAAAATAACCTCGACAGTAGTTTTCTATGCTCTATCCAAAATAAATTAAAAGATTTGGCTGGACTTAGGATTCATAAAAAAGGTCCCTCTTCGGATTTATCACAATAGAACAGAGGAAAGGGTAAAAATAATACATAAAAGTCTAAAACAAACTTTACGCAATAAAAGTTATGATGCCCTTTTGTTTCTTCTCAAATGCCTGTGATACAGAGCCGTTTCTGCTTACTTGAGCTCATCTTTTTTTTTCCTTCAAAGAGACAAAAGGAAAAAAAAAAAAAAAAAAGACATCCTGACACTTAGAAGAAAAAAAAGAAATTCCTCTGCTCAGTGGAAAATGAAGACAATTCCTCTCTTCACACTTGATAACCATGTTGGCTTCACCTACAGAGAAAGGAACAAGGTTAGCCTAATGTGCCCTTTTGGGCCTTCTGTTATTGTTAGCGAGCAGCAATTAATCAGGGGATGGGGGAGGAGATTTGGTTATTTTTACGATTGCCAAAAAGTCCCAGAGAAACATTCCAGCAAACAAGATGGAGTGTGTAGGGATGGGGGCCTCCCTAATTTAATGCCTGTTTTCAGGGTAAGGGCTCTCCTGGTAGCCCTAACAATGGTCCTCCAATTTGGAAGTGACAGACCTTATGGTAATCCCTTCCTTCTAATTAAATCGGAGAATGAGAGTCTGAAGTAGTAAATAATAAATCACAAAGAATCCTCAATCTTGTCGCCATGGAAACCGCCGTGCTGGCTGCCATAATTGCTGTGATCTGCACCTTGGCCTTGTTGACACTGAGCCCGATCTTGAATTCTGGGCATAGATTGTGGGGGGGGGGGGGAGTAGATTTCCTAGGCCTATCAGGCAATCATGTAATATGCATTGAGACTGACTGAACAGGGGCACTAGGGCACCGGCAAAACTCTTCATTCAAGGCCGTGTATCTATGGATGGTAATTAACTGTTGTGCAGCGAAATATTCACATTGAGTCCTCTGTTGGAATGGGCAAGTGCAGCTATTTAAGGTTAAGCCCAGTGGGTCTCGGCACATGTATTTACCAAAGGTTCTGATTTTATTAGACGTGGGGAGAATATCCTGTGCTTCTCCCATATCTCCTCCCAACATGGTAATCACTTTAGAAAAGGAATTTTTAGCCCTCAACAATCTACACAGAGCTGCTGATTCTGTCAAACGTGGGAGGTCAGCCAATCATTGGTGTGCCAGTTTATAGGCTGTGAGCACGCTGTCAGCAGACAGGCCCTGCTCTGGATGTCTTTGTACAAATATAATGGTAGGATGCAATGGGAATGCAGTTTTTTTCTTTTCTCTTGTATGCAAGACATGGCTGCCAATGTGTTCAATTATTCTCCAGGAATGAATCACCGCTAAAGCAAGGTCCTCAATGTGACCCCCATCACCAACTTAAAAAAATAAATAAATACTGGTAACACACAAAAAATATATAATATTGGAAATGATTACTTGCAGCGTTTTTTCCTTTATATACATTTTATTTTTCTTGCATTGTGTCTTAGGACTTGCTAGAAAGATTTACTACTACAGGTAGAGTCTTTTCCGTAGCACAACCCTCTCCTTCCTTGCAATACCATTTCCCTCTCCTCTTATGGGAGTTTCTAAATACAATCTGTGCTGGCCCATCACCTCAACCTCCTACTTAACCTTTTATGTCACTGCTGGAGAACCTAAAAGGCAAAACCATAGAGCAGTTATTCTCAACAAGTGGTCTGTGGCACCCTAGGGTTCCTCAAAAAGGTTGCTAGAGGTTCCTTGAGCTGTGGCTGAATGACCTGCCATCTGATGGCACCAGAATAGTTCCCAGCCAACCTTACTCAGCAAAGCCATCAGCACAACCCCAATGATCACCTTAGCGGTGTTAAGGGTGGGCTTCTGATCACCAGTAAGAGGTTGAGTTCTTCTACTGGCCACCAATGCAAGGGACATTTTCCCCACTGACATTCAGGGATTTGGTTTTAGTAAGGTGTCTTCTTAGTTCCAGGTCCTTCAGCATTGGCAAAGATAGTAGCTTGACACCAATGATCTTAACTGGCTAGGAGGATGGAACTCTACCCGCCACTGTGCGCAATATTCTTTCCACTGACCACCAATGTAAGGGGTGCAGTCTACCCACTGGCCACCAATGTAAGGGTGGCATTCTTCTCACTGACCACCAATGTAAGGGCTGCATTCTTCCCACTGACCACCAATGTAAGGGTGGCATTCTTCCCACTGACCACCAATGCAAGGGTGGCAGTCTTCCCACTGACCACCAACGAAAGAGGTACTTTTATACTGACCCCCATCCCCATGACTAACCTTAACAGGGGCTCTCTAGGACCTGAAAATGATTTCAATAACTTCTCTGGGGTAAAAAGGTTGAGAAAGCTAGAGAGTTTTGCTTAAACGACAGCTCTGAATCTGCTGTCATTTCATCCAAGGTGGCAGTGCCCAGCAAGTGTCTCAGGCCTTTTGGATGTCTACACAAGGCTTTTACAGGTAAATAATATGCCTAATATGTTTATTTCACATATAGTATGTGAAGATTTCTGTCAAAATGATCAAACTGGTGACAGGGCCTCTTAAAAAAAAAAAAAAAAATACTGTGGGAACGACACTACAATCCAACTCGAGCAGATTTGTAAGACATATTATAAAAACACAATCTCTTCTTTGCATACAATATACAGTACCCTTTTAAAACAGGTTTGCGAAGGGAACAATTGAACAATTTTCCGAGAGTAAGCATTTTTAGCTTATTATACTACACACTCGAGTAAAGTCATTTTAGGTGTGACTTTCACATTTTTATATGCTTGCTATCCAAGGTTTCCATGACAGCGTTTTACGGGTACATTTTTCTTCTCCTAGTGTAAAAAAAAACAACATTTTGGTGAAGGACTAATGATATCGTTTTCCAGGTGAGGGAGCATGTTCTTTCAGATAGACTTGCATCAACAGTGAGGATCAGGAAAAATCTCATTTTACCAAATTGAACACTTTTTGAACGTGTTCAACTAGGCAAAGCTTTTTTTTCAGTTTTGCATAGAGTGGGAAGGGTTGGACCCCATCAAGCTTTTATTGTGGGCTGTGCCCCCATTGTAGAGATCGAGTTCTAAGTTCGTACTAGATTGAAAAATTTGGGAACATTCAAAATTGTAAGTAGAGTTGCCTACAGAACAAGAGGTAAAAGAACTCTTCCAATCAGGACACCTGTTCCAGGGACAACTATCTCAGAGGAAAATTCCCTTCGTTTTGGGAGATTACCTCTAACTTTCTGTTGGTCTTTTGGGAAAGGAAGTTAAAGTGGAAGTAAACCCTCCTATAGTTTTCAGCCAAGGAAGCTGCCATCTTGGCCTCCGTTTGATATTCAACTGCCATGATGCTTGGTTAAGAGGACGAATAAATGGGACAGCTTGCATTTTATGGCATGCCGGGAATGTAATCGTTTTTTGAAACCCTTAAATCGATGGGTTTACTTCCGCTTTAACAGAAATTTCCCAATGGTACATAGATACAAAAAAAATAAAAAATTACCACATCCACATATGTACTGCAATAAACAGATGTGAGCGTCCCCTTTTACAGACCTCACAAACTTTTGAGCAATAGTATCGTTTACACTTGATGACAGACTGTTGCCAAATAGCAATCAACGGCAAGACAGAGGCACTATTGATAAAGCAAGTCTAAAATAGGCCCTACAGCACCATAGTCAGCCTGTGGCAGAACTAAGGACAGGAACAATGCACAGATAAAGAAAGCTTGCCCCTCAACCTAAATTTGAAAATACCATTGGGGAGGTTTACCTTCATTTCCTGTGTCATAGCCAAAACAGGAGCCCCTCTCATACTTACCTGAGCCCATCTCGATTTAGCGATGTTCGGGCACTTTCACACAGGCTTTCCTATCAGGTCTGCCTGTCAGTTTTTCAGGCGGACCCGATTGGACAATCCATTCACCCCTGATCGGACCACCTGTCCGTTTTCATCTGATCCCATCCGATCTGCCAGATGGATGGAAAATTGAATCACCATCCATCTGGATTTGGAGGATTGGATAGCAGCTGAGCTCAGCAGTGACATGTCCGCTGACACCCGCTGCTATCCGATCCGCCAAATCCAGACGGATGGTGACCATATTTTCCATCCATCTGGCAGATCGGATGGGATCAGATGAAAACGGACAGGTGGTCAGTTTTCATCCAATCTCCCCATAGAGAAGAGCAGGACTCTGACAGGTCCATCATAGCACAGTGAGCGGAGACGGACCGGTCATATTCCTGCTCAACGGAGATTAGAGGATCGATCCCCCACTGAGCAAGCGGAGTCTGTTTAACAGACAAGCTCATGTGACAGAAGCCAAAACAGAAGTGAGAGTGTTGGATGCCCAGGACTCACCCTCCTCCTTGGCTGAGATGGCAGACTGACAGCAGTGGGAGCCAATGGCGCCAAAGTCAGTGAGCCAATGAGGAGAGAGAGGGGTGGGGCCAAATCACAGCTCCGTGTCTAAATGGACACAGACAGGAGCACACTCGGCTGCCCCCCGTAGCAAGCTGCTTGTTGTGGGGGGCACTCAGCAGGAGGGAGGGGCCAGGAGCGCCGGTGAGGGACCCAAGGAGGAGGATTGGGCTGCTCTGTGTAAAACCAACTGCACAGAGCAGGTACGTATAGCAGGTTTGTTATTTTTAAAGAAAAACAAAACAGAGACTTTAGTATCACTTTAAATGTGTACGTAAATAGGACAAAAAGAACGGGTGAGTCTCCTCATGGGAAGGGGCTTGGGTTACAGATGACAAAAACCTGACAGGTATTCTAATCCTATTGCACTCTATCCAAAAAAAAAAAAAAAATGCCTTTAGTACACTTTTAATAGATTTAAAAAAATTAAATAAATAAAGATTACCTTCCAATGTGCTTGCATAGGGTAGGGGGGACATCCCTAGGGCTTTTCTCAGGAGCCTGGAAAAAGCGGAGAAATGTATTTCTGCACAGGATTGTCCTTTCTTGGAATTTGGCGTAATTAGCTTTCCAAAGGGCCTAAAAGAAGGCAGCAATGTCATCGTCGCTTATCGGAAACGGGCATGTGTAATTTTACTTTTTTCCTTAGATTTTTTTTTATTATTATTTTTTTTTCTCCATCTGGGGGTGGGTGGGGCTACCGAATAAGCAGACCTTGCATTTTCAAGCGAGTCTCTTTTCAGATTAATTTTCACACTACATATGTTCCAGAATATAGATTTTTTATTTTTTTAATGCAGAAATTGCAGTCCATTGGTTATGACATTCAGGCCTCACAGCCGTTCTGCTCCTTTTGGTCACGGATCACACCTCCTCTTACACAGTGACTTATGCAGCAGCCAGTTGTGTGTTTTTCGGCAGGCATTGTTTAGCCAAGAAGGGGGGCACATTTGCTGTTGGAGCATGTCATCCTCCATTAATGCAATGCGGGGCTCGTCTATACACTGACAGTAGCGAGCAGCTGCTTGTAAATGAACCACGGTCCCTGGGCCGCAGATCATTATTCTACACTTCTGTCTGACAAGGTCACTAGCTGCGGGAGAGATTTTTTTTGGGGGGTGGGGGGGTTGAAAGAGAAAAAAAAAAAAAAGAAAAAAAAAAAAAAAGGAAGGTTTTCAGCCAGCAGTATTATAGGAATCACAAACTCTGCTCTAGTTTTGTCAAAGCGTTAATCGCATACAACGCGAGCTGACAATCCCTCTAAGGGCAAAAAACAACACAATGGAAAAAAAAAGAAAAAAAGAAGGTAGTCTTTTTAAAACTGAACTTTATATAATCCTAAATACATTCTGTAATGAGTTTTCTTTTTTATTTTAACAAGAACACCTTTTTTTTTTTTTCTTTTTTTTTGTATTCAAAATTTTCTGAAGGTAGAAGAAAGCACAAATTTAATTGCAATACAGGATTAGGAAAAACAGATTATTTGACACTGCATGTCTGCGGCGACAATAAAACGTCCCCACGGAGAATGCTTTGGCGTGATCTGATTCTAGCTTACCTTTGCATGGAGGGCTTTTAGAACCGTATTTTATTTATTATGGGAAGGCCATGATTAAATTGTTCAGCTAGAAGGGAGCTATTCAGTGGCAGTCAGCTGGAAGGGTGGAGGAAGTTTAAAGAAGAAGAAGTACGTTTTTTGGCAGTTTTTTTTCCAAAGAAAATAAGGATGCATTTTTGGAACATTTTTTTAGACTATGGCAAACAACTTAATTCCCCCCAATCTGTTACAAAATAAAAAAAAATTCTGGGGGGGCAAGTCTTTATGTAGGTACCCACTCCCACCACTTCTTCCACAGCCTCCTATGGTCAGATTTTGATCAATCTTAACAAAAGGACCAACTACTATGTAATTGCACAGAAGCATACACTGCAATGCTGTTGGCATATTTTGTTGATCTGTTTAAAATCTGTGTGTTTGGTCAGCCTTAGGCCGGTCATACACAGTTCAAGCCGAACCGTTAATAGGTAGGCTGAATGTGAGGGATTCCCGCATCAACACTGTCTGTGCCGATGGGGGAATTGAGTACTCGCTAGGTGTATGGCCAGCCTTAGACCGAGGATATCAAAGTGATCTGTTTTTTTAGGCTAGGGTAAATCGCCCATGGACTTCAGAACACAGTTGAAATACAGTAACAATCTGTCCACCCTCACAACATAAAATTCTTCAAAGCATACAAGTCAATAAAGAAGGAAAGGGTAAGGAAGAACAACGCTGCTTGCGCTTGCTTATCTGGTTGGAATATAATTTGGCACATTTTTTCCTGATTCGTTTCGATTGCGCGCTCCCCAGGACAGCATCTGAAGGTACTCAAATATCAGACCATTAATAAAAACAGCCTGATCGGGCTGCCTTAAAGTGGTTCTATGTAGGGCAAAGAATCAGGTTGATTGTAATGCAGACCTCCGCAGATGCTTATACTTGCTCCATACATGGAAGTATTGGGTAGGCTGGTTCCCGAAGCTGGAGGAGCAAAGGAAAGGTAAGTAAATGCCTGGGGGGGGGGGTGTTGGAAGGGGGGGGCAATAAATCTAACCTGTTGTCTTGCCATGAATGGGCCATCCAAAGGTGGACACACAGTCACGGGCAGGTATGGGATGGTGGACGGGAAGGGAGGAAAACGAATGGTGGGTGGTAAGCTGGAGGAATTGGAGGATAGGCAAGAGGAGGGTTGGAGAATGAAGAGACAGGCTTGAGAAAAGGGGTGAAGATGGGGAATTTAAATTGCTTTGTTGACTTGCAATGTGCCTCTGAACTTGCTAGGGAACTGACACTTCAGAAAGTAGGATTTCCATAAGTTGACCTCCTCATCACATTCACATTGTAGCCCCCCTGTTGGCCCAGCTCTTTTGCCTCTCCTTCACCTCACTACACAACCTTTGATAAATCTACTAGTGGGGACGCAAAGTGGAATACTATAGACTTCAGCGTGTCGGGCTGCTGACTTCACATACAAGATGGAGGTGCCCAGGACCAGTATCAGGGCTTTTGGAGGTCTACATAAAAGGTGGCTTTTACAGACAAACAAGGTAATGCACATTTAAGGTTATGGCAAATTTGTTGCTGAAATGAATAGTGTGGCGACAGGGTCTCTTTAGCCTTCCCTCTAAATCCAAATCCAAGTTGCCTTTAGTGCCTAAAATAGAGGAAAGCTATAAACCTCATCTAAGGTCACCAAAGAATGGAATTCAAAAGGAAGGTCTGCAGCAAATCTCTCAGTGTCACGCTTATGAGTTTGTGTTTTCAATCAATAAGCGACCCCCTTTAAATAAACACTGGCAGGTTTCGGCCAGGCCATTGTAATAACAACAAGGCCAAGACCCCTCAAACTGCCATTTTATTGTGCAGCGTGACAAAGAGTACAGTGTTCCCCAGACTTTCCTCATCGTGGAAATCATTTTAGCCGGGCCTAACAAGCGTGCACTCATAAAGAGAGCCTAATGGTAATGTTTTATGACAAGCTTCCCCTTTTCTTTGGTGTACGTTGAACACACACACTTGTATTTCACTGTGGGAGCACAGGAGAGAGGTCCATCCATCATTTGCAATCAAAGGCAAGTAAATTACTTAAAAACTCATTTACATCTTTCCATCTTATACATTGCACGCAGTCAGCGGGTGGTCCATCAATACCGCTTTGCCGAAGTTGGCTTAACAAACAAAGTACATTTAAGGCGAAGGTCTGTTTGGGGAGAGGATGTCTAGATGAGAATCTAAATCAGACAATTACCTGTTTATTATGCTGGAAATTTTTAAATCCTCATATAAAAAAAAAAAAACTTTTATTGAGTACAAACGCACAGCTTGCAACATATTTAGATATTAAAAAGTTATTAAAGAATTAAAACATTAAAAATAAATATGTATGAGATCATTTAAAGTATGCATAATCAAAACGCTAATTTTTA
The DNA here is from genome assembly GCA_028564925.1 of Lithobates sylvaticus. Taxonomy (NCBI): domain Eukaryota; kingdom Metazoa; phylum Chordata; class Amphibia; order Anura; family Ranidae; genus Lithobates; species Lithobates sylvaticus. Next base: position 242,186,389 of record CM053032.1, read on the forward strand.
GTTTTGAAAAGAGAAGGCATGGATTAGAACCCCCGTTGAGTTTTCATTGGTGCCTGAGCCCATTGCTGCGGAGATATCATGGTGGTAACTGGTACTATACAAAATTATATCTTTTACTAGAGTTAGGATTGAGGGAAAAAGCAACCAAAGGGGGCTCGGGTTCAGGTGACAAATTGTCTAAAATGGGAATCTGTAGAGATGTCGTCACTTCCTGTTGTATCTCCGGACAAGAAATTAAGGTAAATCTTCCCAACTGGACACAAAAAGCAAAAAATTATAATTTGTAATTAACTATAATTAAATTAATATAACGTTTTGGATAGATATACTCAAACTTTTTTATGCTATATAAAGGATGGCTTCAATTTAAAATAAAAATCACAAATAAAAGTACCTAACCTCAGGTAGTGTACACGTGAAATGCAGTAGGAGCTCATTTAAAGGTTCCTACTGACCGAGCGCTTTGATCCTAGTCACAACCGGGTCATTGAAGAGAAGATTAAGGTTTGCTGCTGAATCAACCGTATGGTTTGCAAGGGCCAGCTGATGGCAGAACCACATCATTTAAAATACAGCCTATTTCTCTTATAGGCCTCAAATATAAATATAAAAATATATTTTTTTTTTTATTCCAAATGCATAGGGGTCGATTTACTAAAATTGGAGTGTGCAAAATCTGGTGCATAGAAACCAATCAGCTCCCAGGTTTTTTTTTTTTTTTTTGTCAAAGCTTAAATTGAACAAGCTGAAGCTGGAAGCGGATTGGCTACAATGGACAGCTGCACCAGATTTTGCACTCTCAAGATTTAGTAAATCAACCCCATAGTGTCACCGGTAAGCAGTTGACTTTAATTCAGAAAGCGAGAGTCTAGACCAGTGATGGTGAACCTTGGCACCCCAGATGTTTTGAACCTACATTTCCCATGATGCTAATGCACTCTGCAGTGTAGTTGAGCATCATGGGAAATGTTGTTCCAAAACATCTCGAGTGCCAAGGTTCGCCATTACTGGACTAGACTCTGCCCCTCTCTGTGGGGGTGCTCCACATTTAAAGCGGAGCTCCACCCTAAAGTGGAACTTCCGCTCATCGGAACCCTCCTCCCCTCTGGTGCCACAATTGTCACCTTTCAGGGGGGAGAGGGGTGCAGATACCTGTATAACACCGGTATCTGCACCCACTTCCGGGCATAGATAGCCGCAGATTCTGCGGCTATTACGCCACTTCCTTCTGGGCCCCCGCTGTCTGCTGGGAAACACACAGATCCCACAGACAGCAGGGAGCGTCCTTATTGCGCAGCGCGAATCGTGCATGCGCAGTAGGGAACCGGGAATTGAAGCTGCAAGGCTTCACTTCCTAATTCCCATACCGAATGTGGTGGCGACAGCACCTGAGAGCCGATCGACAGAACGGCTTCGGGTGCCGACATCGCGGGCGTGCTGGACAGGTAAGTGTCCATATTTTAAAAGTCAGCAGCTGCAGTATTTGTAGCTGCTGACGGACTCCCTCTTTAACAGACTGCCAGATTCAAATACTCTGTTCATCTTAGGCTTCATGTACATGTACCCTATTATGACCGATGGCCGCAGAAAAACAACTGCAGCGTGATTTTGCCACGATGTTGCCGAGTTTTGCGGTCAGTGGTCAAAACTTTCCTATTCTAAACGGGATTCTTCCGTGTTCAGGAGAGGGAGGCTAAACCTCTCCTAACTGCAGCAGCTCCTACACGATGTACATGGACACAAAGGGGTTGATTTACTAAAACTGGTGAGTGCAAAATCTGGTGCAGCTGTGCATAGTAACCAATCAGCTTCCAAGGTTTTTTGTCAAAGCTTAATTGAAAAAGCTGACGTTTGAAGCCGATTGGCTACCATGCACAGCTGCACCAGATTCTGAGTGCTGCAATTTAGAAGCTTTGGGGGGGGGGGGGATTCCAAAAGCTCCTAAACTCTAGTTTAGGAGCTGTAGTGTACATGGAGCCCTGGATAACTTAAAAAAAGAGCAAGAAATAGCACCTATCTTGATATTTATAGCAAAAAATGAGATATTCGTTACTTTTAACGGCACTAGAGAATGGCCCCAGAGTATCGGCCTAAGCGTAAAGGTCTCCCCCTGCCTTAAAGATACCCATGAATCATTTATTAAAGTCAAACACTAGATACCATTTCAGGTTTAGAGACTTCTGATCGATTTCCTATACTGAACTTACCGGGGTAATGTTGCAGAGTTTGTTTCAAAGGGGAACTAAAAAGGTATTGGTCAAATTTATTTATTTATTTATTTTTTTTGATGCTTCATATATATTCTAGAATTAAAAAAATAAAAATGGTGAAAGATATACTTTAACGCTGAGCTGAATACATCATTAAATGTATGTTTTTAAATGCATGCAGTGTAAGTTCCTCAATCTTGCAGTTTCTGTACAGCAGAGCTGGCGTGAAAGAGGAAGAAGCAGAACAAGGGGTCAATCAGTTCATGTGCCGAGAGAGCCAAGCTTAAAACTGTGCTGCTTCTCTTTTCACTGTCCAGTCACAGTTTGAGTCCAGTTTTGACCTGGACTCAGAGCAAGGTAATTGAATGATGCTGGCCATTAGACTGAGGACATGTAGTGGCGGAAAAGAAGTACGGTAGGGCAGAGCCCTGGATAAAAAGTGTATATTGCAAGCTTTTTATTCTTTAATGGCCTTTTCACTTTGATAGATTTTAAAGCAGAATTCCAGACAAAAAACGATGTCAAGCCAGTTCAGAACCCACATTGATTTTTTTACTGCTGCCCGGGGGAGACTTACCCTTATTATTTCCTGTCCAGTTGAAAATGATTTCACCAGATCGGAAATGAGGAAAATTCTGCAACAAACAAATGACAGAGGAAAAAATTCTGATGGGGGGGGTTCTACCCTTCCTACTCTATTAAAACTGAGAAAATAAATGAAAAATGCCTGTTAGTGATGGGATGCTCCCCTCACTTCCTGCCTGGTAAAGCGGGACAGGAAGTGAGGGGAGATCTCTCCAATGGAGTCCTAGATATCTGGATAAACCCGACAGGGGTTCTAAGTCTCCCCCACTTGATCCAAAACTAATTCAAAAAATATAAATATATATTTTAGGAGAAAAAAAAAAAAAAAAAGATCTCATCTTGGATTTTCACATGAATAACATGTGAATAGATAATATAACGCATATGCAATAAATAATGCATCCACGTGCAATAAAACCATTAGTGACTAGAGCACAACAATCATAGCTGTTACAAATCAGTAAATACTGCATGGCTGTGGAAATACCACTAAAAGCATAGGCTTCTGGGAATTGACACAGAATCTGAATATAAAATTCAGACTATAATACCAATCTGCATCCCTCAAGCACTTCAGAAAAAAAGTATATTATACTACATATTATAATATACCATAATAATACCACTAAAATAATTTTGTGCAGCTTAGAAGATTTACACAGCTATATATAAACACGCCAATAAAAGAAAAAAAAAGACGGTAAATCCCTCCCAAGCCCAATAGTCATAACTGATGAAAGGCAAGCAATAACATAATCTGGGTGGAGCAAGAATTAAGGCCAACTTCTTAAGATCATAGACTTTCTAAAACATTTAGTGTTAATAGGTGAAACTGAAGATTAAAGATTTGTAGAAACTCACCCACTTAACTACGCAATATTATATATTATATATATATATATAATTATATATATATATATATATATATATATATATATATATATATATATATATATATATATATATATATATATATATATATATGAGGGTCACATTTTGGTAGAAGGTAAAGGAGGTAAAGGTTGCACCCCTGCCGTGTCCTATTTAATGCCAACCACAGAGAATTGTTCTGCCAAAATGTATTGGTTAAACAAGTGAATTTTTACAGCTACATTTCCTTTTTACCATTTTTTTTTTCAAAATAACAAATGCAATAAATGTAGAAGTTTAATAAAACTAAAAAGGTATAAAACGTATTGTATAAACATTTTTTGAAGGTACATAATACATGGAGGTCTTGTACACTAGACCAGCCTTTCTCAACTAGGGTACCTCCAGAGCTTACTAGGGGTTCCTTGAGGAGTAATCCCCCACATGATGGTGACTGCACAGTTCTGGGGTTGATATCACTGGGCGGAGCCATCGAAAGTTGGATCAATGAAGCTTCAATGTGGGTTGTCCATCAGGATGGTAACCACTGACACCAATGATCTTTTTAGATGCCTGTGCAGCATTCTGCCATCCAAAGTAGAGGACATTCTTTCCATCGACTACCAATGTAAGGAGGAAATGCCTCCACTGACCACTTGTGGACCCCTTCTTCACTGACCACCAATGTAGGATGACCCTTCTTAACTGACCATTAGTATAATGGGCACATTTCATTTTTGCTTGTTAATATGCCAGATTGTTCCACATATGGGTGTCTATTACTCTAGGCATGTCATGTATTTTATTCTTGGTCATCATAAGTCAATGGTCATGTTAAAGTCATTTTTATCAGGGGTTGCCAGAGACTGGGAAAATTTATTCAAGGGTTCCTCAGAGGGAAAACGGGTGAGAATAGCTGCACTATGCCAACATGAGGGACAAGTTAGGAGGAAAGACGGGCAGAGGGATATGGTTACCAAAAGAAGAAATGGTACCTACAAAGGAGGGACAGTTGGGAACTATGGGTAAACTCAGCAGCTAGGGACAAAGATCTAAAGTCAATAATTCAGCAATGAGTGAAACGAAAGCTGATGGTTATGCAGACATTTTCAGGGGTAGGCTGATAAATTCTGACAAACTGATGGAAATAAAAAAAGTCTACACAGATCATGCGAGTAAAATAGTACAAAACCCCCTTCTACAACCAGCGACTGGAGCAGCACCAATGGTATATATGGAAGAGAGGCGGTATTTCAAAAGATACCTATGAAACATCTAAGGCTGCCCACAGGAGGGCAGGTTGGCTGCTCCCTTCAGCACCTCTGGCAGCCCGCCCTGCCTTTAAAGTGCATCTTAGTCCAGCTTTTTTTATTAAAAAAGCACGTTCTGGATAGTGGTGGAGGCATTAGAACCTTTGTCAGGTTTTTAATTATTTATATCGTTTTATGTATTTCCATCTTTGACCCCAGTAGAAAGATTAACGGTCACCAGGACGGAAAGCGAGGGAGATTTCCCTGACTTGAGAGATTATTCTCACTTCTTGTTGTGGAAGTGAAGAGAACTCTCCCCCACAGGACACAAATGACCAAAAAATATTTAAATTTTTTTTAAAATAAAATATGCTTTAGTGTAAGCTCTAGACAGAGAAGAGGGAGAATAGCAGTATGATGGATTGTTTAACTTGTCTATTTGATATCCCCCCACCCCTTTTCCAACTTAGGAATTTAGCTGCCCCATATAGGTCACCACGTGCTCATGAGATCTTCGAGGAAGGATTTTTTTTTTCTAACCCACACATTGAATTAATTTTCTGTTTCTAATAAAAGTATCTCACAATTGAGAGACATTGTGACCCCGTTACATGATGGACCATCTTGTTACTACTCTCCTTTTCTTCAAACTTCTGTGCGCCGTAAATAAGCTAAAGCTCGCCCTTTGTTTTGATGCAGATGTGTATGCTCCACAAGAAGGCCGCAGACTGTAAATCTGTCTTGTGTACGAGGGCCCAGGGTCTGCCGTCACAAGAATGTCTGCTGCTCTCCACCCCTAGTTATTAAATGCGGCATACATAATCCTTAATTGTACGGTGAGATAATTCTAACTAAACATATGGTGCACACAGCTGATGAAACAAAATAAATAAATAAAGCCTGAGATTTCAACCAATGTGACTCAAGTCATTAAGTGTCGAGCAAAACACATGATTAACTGTTTATGTCTGCCGACTACTGAGCAATGCGCAAAGAGGAAAAAAAAGAAATAAAATAACTGCTCATGAAACAGCAGCCAAACGCTCTAAAACACAAACCAAGGAGTTACCGAGAACCCAGAAAACAAGCCCTGAGCAGGCTAACATGCACACACAATGGTGGCTCCCTCGGTACATGGTTACAGTAGACCGTCACAAAAACACAGTATAACTAGGTTCATCTCATCTGCTAGCAGCCATCACCATTCATCATTGTAGCAAGCTAATTTCCAGGGACAAGTTCAGATGTTCCATATTTAATCCATGGAAAGGTTTTCTGCTTTTCATAATGAACTCCTATTTTTTCCCCTCCAAAAGGTTTGAACAAATCAAGTTAGGTAGCCAAAACCATTCTAATTTTTTATTTTAATTTTGGATAGAGTAGGGCAGTGTTTCTCAATGAGGGTGCCAGCTGGGTTCCCCCAGGGTGGCGTGAGTAGGGGACACAGTTTTCCCTGAATCAGCGTCATGACTTTCTATGGTCCCCCCAACTCCACAACCAATGACACTCTAGGTGTAGGACGTGTAGAGTCATTCATTGCTACGGTGATGGCGGACGGTTCGCAGGCACCATGGCATCGTGTGACTCTGATCCAGGGTAGGGGCACCCTCAGCATTCAGGGGAAGACAGAAGTCTGCCTCCTCCAGACTTCTCTGCCGCACTGCTGGAGCCAAAAATGTAGGACTCTAACTAGGGGAACCTGTAATGGGGGCTCTCTGTTGACGAGTGGACTCTGATGAGATAGGAGAACCTCTGATAAACCAGCGGGGACCTCTGATGTGGTGGGAGAACCTATGATGCAACAGCAGGGACCCCTAATGTGGTGGGAGTACCTCGGATGTGGGAAACACTACAGCAGGGAATAGTGAAAGCCCACTGGGTAAATTCTCCTTTAATTTCCTGTCGGCACAGCAGGAGATACCTCTCCGAAGTCAGAGAAACCTTAACCGAAAAAAAAAAAAAAAAAAACACAATTTTGTCAAAGCTTTTGACCCCAACATCAAGCTTGCTGGCATCTACTTGGGACTGCCTTATGAACCCCTTGAGTTTTAAACGGTTAGCACCAGGCAAATCTTGCATGCCTGGACGTCTTCATTTTTTTTATTATATTACATTACAGAATGTAACGCCATCATTAGTCTTTATAATAATACAAGAGTTGGGCATTTTTTTTTGCGTGTGGAAATGGCCTTTAATAAGTCCATGGCACCGTTAGGAATTTTCTATAAAAAGGTTGTAGTATAGGAAAATATCAGATAAAGCACGATCCTCTTATAAGAGCAGCACTTGGCTTTGAGAATACTTATGATTCAGCCAGTGTTAAACAACATAGTTTATTAAAGAAACAACAAAAATAATTCAAAAGGTCTTGTATTTAGATTTGCGAGTGGTCTCTTCCAGTAGGGCTGCCATCTTATGTCTAGGGGAGCAGGAAAAGCAGTTTTAATCTAACAGATCCTCCTCTTCCATAGGCAATTTGTAAGACTGGTCCCTGCAGCTTCTGCTCTAGTTGCTAGATGCCCTTTAATGCCATGAAGTCCAAAGCAGAGCCCATAGCCCTGTGTTGGAAGGCGAGGACACCGAGAACCAGTCCAATGCAGGAGCATAAAGGAGAGCTACAGGGAGAGCAGAGGATTGGGTAAGTAAAACTCCTTTCAGTTGCCCCCGGTCCTAAACACTCATTTACCCATTGTAGTTCTCCATAGAGATGGATTTTAAACTCTAAACCAAAAAATAAATAATTCACGCACGCAGTCACCATAAAACTCTCCGGAACTCACGGTCATCCATTTAAGAAACATCTATTCACCCAAGCTTATAGCAACATCTGACAAACCCTTCTATCCAAAGATCCCAACACCAGTTTGATAAGCGCTTTCAGTCTCCAGGGAGCAAAGCGCTATATAATTATTATATCATCATTAAACAAGAACATGCACATTGTTCTTGACCTCAGTGCAGACCAGGCTGGAACGTCATAAGGTCAGGAGACGAAGGAAGTCACCTGAGGTCTTAGAGTCAGACACTGCCCAATGGACAGGGACATAATGTATTAGCAGGAGCCTTGGGCTGGTTGGGGTTTGGTACATAATCATACTCAGCCCCAGGAGTTAATTTTGCTCAATGCACATCTCCAATGTGTTCGGATTAGGTCTAATTTCACAGATAATCAGGCCCCTGTAGGGGGCCCTTTATAGAATCATTTAAAATCCTGACTGAAGAGAGCAGTTTAAAAGCAAAATGTGACAGAAGCAGGAAAATGAGAATTTGCATAAAAGCAAAAACAGAAGTTCCCAGTCAAATTTCCTGCCCCGTCAAAGTCTGCTACCCATTTATCATCATGTGTCACAGAAAAGGCACGGAAATGTAATTCTTCACAGGTCAGACACCTAAAAAAAACCCTGACACCTGAAATATTTCATCTCCTGTTTTTTTATATGCCTTGCTTAGGTTATAACAGACGTTTACACAAGGTAACATGAGCTTCTCCTCATGAACATGTACTGCCTGCACAGTACAGGCAGCCATTTTGTACCCATTATATGTTTATTTTGGTTTGGCCTACAAAACACTGTCCAACAGGAATGCTTCGTCCTCTGAATGAGATGGTAAAATACTCTCATGACATGTGGGATGCCACTGCTGACCTACTTCTGAGATTGCTAGATACCTGGCTGTGTCTGGTTTCAGTATTTTAGAGTCAAAATTCTTGAATAATCATCATATGGAAACTAAACACAATTAAAAAAAAAAAACCCTCTTTGTACTACCAGAGACAGCAAGGCAACTTATATTTTCAGTAGGGATGCACGATATATTGGCCACCGGAAATTATTGGCCAAAAATAGGGTTATCAACGTTCTGCAGATAGCAAAATAGGGTGCCTGTAATGGCAGCCGAAAAACACACATGATTTTATGAAGCATTTTTCATAGGTCATGCGACTCAAAAAACACATCATATGTGGGTGCGATCTGATGCGTTTTTAATGCATTGAAACAGGGAGGTGCATTTTTGGTGCGTTTTTTTAACTGACTAAACATACGGCAAGCATTTTTTTTTTTTTTAAAGTGATGGTAAAGTTTATTTTTGCACTTGAATATCTCTTAGACCTGCACTGTTTAGGAGATATTCACAATGCAGGCAGCCGGTGAGGACATCGGTGCATGCGCTCTGAAGGGATACCTGTGCCGTCCCTTCAGAGAACCGTGCCGCGGACCGCGATTCCGAAGTGCATGCGAGGGAATGATGTCATCGCTGCGTGGCCAATCAGATGGCCTGAGCACGCGAACATGGAAGGAAGACCGGGTGAAAAAGCAAAGGCGCTTCAAAAACTGCTCAGTGTGAAAGCAGCCTATCAGCCAAAAAAGGTGCCAATGATGGGCAACAATTAATTCATATTCTAAATTCATGATATTAATTAAAAAGTTGAATATAATACAATTACATTAAAAAATATATATAGATTTTTTTTTTAAAAGCTGTCCATTTTGGTTTCGATTTTCGGCCAAGTGCATTCTGCATTTTCAGTTTTGGTCCAGAATTTTCATTTCAGTGCACCACTAATTTTCAGGGATGTTCAGTAACTGTAGGTTATATATGCTTTCGCATGGCAACAATACTTCAAAGCACTCCCCCCAAAATGTATCCAAACTCTTCTTCACTTTTCCCAAGACCCCTTGCTCTTTAGCTCCCTCATCATCACTTGCAGGACTTCTTTAGAGCATCTCTGACTCTCTGGAAATCCCTACCATGACCTGTAAACTATCGCCTACTCTGTGTAGCCTATCGTGGCCTCCACCTAAAATTAACATTTTTACTTGCTGGAACAATGCATCTTAATGCAGTTATTGCTGTTCTACTTTAATATGCCATATGCATCTGTATTTAATGAACAGGAGCACCCTAGGCAGAATAACATGCTATTGATCAAAACAAGCAACCCTAAGGCGGATGTCAGACGACGGATGTCAGCTATTTTACCGCTAGAGACAAATTGCCAGCAGGAGGAACGCTAAAGAAGCTGCCCGTCTGCTCCCCCCCGTAGCCAGATGCAGCAAGATGTTGCTTTATTGGTGGCCCAAATGCTGCTGGAGTTTCAATCACTAACAATGAGAACGTATAGAGGGAGCAATTCCATTGGGATAAACAGACAACCTTCTTTAGCGATTCTGCCGCTGGCAATTTCAACAAATTTCTAATGGCAGAGTCGCCGTTGTGACACCAGCCTAGGCGTTCATGCGGTCTTACATGGACGTTATTGCTATGTCACTAGAGAAAATGGCGCAAAAGGCTTTACTGTAATTTGCAACTGAACCATTCAGCTATTTTTTTACCCCCATAATTTCTTGGCAAAAGTGCCCTATTATACTTGGTATAAATGTTAATTTCTACAACGAACGTTGCTATATTCATTCATAAAGAGAAACTCGTGAATTTAATCTGTCAGCCAATTCTGCCCGATTTCTACCAGTTAAATCCTCCTGGATGCTGCCACTATTACAAAACCAAGTCACGGATGACCACATTTGGTCTTAGTAAATAGAAGCCCTGCTGCGGCATTAGGTACTACAAGGCAACAGCAGATATTTATGGTCAAGGTTAATTAGCCGTGCCATTTGGTGGAGGAGGAAAATCAGACTTTCCTCAAATTTCGCTCATTCCTAGTCATGACTACGTAGACCAAAAAAAAATAAAAAAAAATTGTTACTGAACTGTATTTTTCCCAAACTTTGAACAAGAATGGCAATATTTTACTGAATCCTTTTTTTCCCCAAAAGAAAAAGACTCTTTCCTGAAATTGCGTCGTGTGGCCCGTTTAGATGTAAAGGCTGCTTAGTGGATTTTTACTTTAACAGCTTCTTATTTCAGAACAATACTCTTGCTTTTTAATGATATCACGGATCTTTAAACAAGTGTTTAAATGCGTTCTGCTGGCACTATCCTCAAGCTCGCTTAAAAAATTAAAAAAAATAAAGCTTTGGACTTTACATTAAACAAGAGCCAATATATCCGAAAGAAAGAAAGGAAAAAAAAAAAAAAAGCAGTCCTCCCGGGACTCAACACGTTGGCTTAAACTAAATGGAAACCACAAGCTCCATTCATAAAAGCAGACGTTTCCTACCCAGAGTAGGAGGCATAAAAACAAGGTGAGATTCTCCTGATACTACAGCAGATCACGCTGAAGAGCGGCCAGGAGCGGAGAAGCACACAACAAACACATATAGTCTCTGCCAAGTCACCAGAGTACGGGAAGGTCCTCTGTGGCTGCACCATGACATCACACAATCTCCCAAGTCATCATGGATACATGTGTATTCTCACTAATAGACCAATTAATGCCTAAGAGGTGTTTGTTAGCAAAAGGCGACAACTTGTCTGCACCATCAAATATTATTTGCTGGAAGGAAAAAAAAAAAGGCTTGATAAAACAGGATTTTGGCAAGGCGGGAAGCACTGCTGTTAGAGCTAATGCATTTTTTTTTGCTGTGCAATTAAAAAGGGAAAGAAAATGGGAGTTAGTGACTTGCACAAAGAACATCTAAAACTTTTATATTATTGAATTTTTAGTATTGTTTACAGTGCAGATCACATTAGGAAACATGCTTGTTATTTGCTACATGCTGCGGTTACTTGTAACAACTGAAACTGTGGGGATCTGCGTGGACTTGCTGTTCAACGGCCACTGTAATAATAGAGGAGTCATGGTGTGCAGGATTGGTCACCAACCTGTGGCTTTATTCCCTTTGATGTGGCTACAAGAAGCTGCTCTCTAGTTGCTTAGTACTTGTCTTTAAAGACTCCTGCGGTGTTATTTACTTCCAATACACACAAAACGAAGCACAGGTTAAAGTGAAAGTTCCCCCTAAAATTACTCAATGATCATTAAATGGCCAATTAACACATGTACCTTGATAAATATATAGTACCATATTGGACGTTTTTATTGGACCTCTACAGAGAAACCACAGCCTCCGAATGGAAAGCAAGGGTCCTAGATCTCTGGACCCCGTGGGTGACATGTTACCTCTCACCCAATTTTGAGGAGTCTATTCTACTTCTATGAATGGCAGCATCTTCCTGGAAACTTATCGATATGATCATTTCGGTCTCCTCTAGGGGGCATCTGGTGTATTTTCGCTTTTTCTGTCCTTCCTCTTCCCTTCTTTCTTTCTCTGATTATTTCCCCCTATACTCCTTTCCATTACGGTTCTCTCGTTTGGTAGGCAACTGCCTATGGAAGTTCCCACCATTTGGAAGTGTGATAACATGTAGGTTTCTCTACATTATTATGCCTCACATCTTTTACCTATCCCGTAAACATGTTTAAGCCTAGCCTATTCACTCTTAATTTGTGGGAGCTTACTATATTTCTGGAATTGTATCTCAATGCTCGACCCATATTTTATGTAAATATTTATGAACTCCCACATTGTGATTGCACTCTGTTACTGATGTGCCAGTTATTTGTTCTTTGTCCTTGCATGGACCATTGCCTGTTTTTGCTTAATCAAATATTTCAACAAGAAAGCAAGGGTCCTTCTCTGCAACATGCTGGCAGGGGACAGGCCTTTCCAATCAGGTTGCTGCTTTTTTCCCAAAAAATTCAACTATAAGGCCCCATTCACACTTCACGTAGTGAAATCCGCGCGTCGCGCACAGCGCAGCCCATTCACTTCAATGGGCTGTCCTATGCGTGTTTGTTGCCTGAAAGAAACTCCTGCTCCTTTTTGGGCGTCAAGCTTCACGCGATTTTTAAAGTTGCATTTTGCCGCAATTGCTTCTCAATTCTGTCGTGTTACAACCGTAGCAAAGTCATGCCACGCTCTTGGTGCCATTTAAAATGAATGGCACCCAAAACGCGCATTTCACATTTTGCAGATTGCCTTACAATTTGGAAATCGTGGGCTGAATCGTGGCAAACCCTCAGTTGCAGATCAAAACCCTCAGTTGATCCGCGTTTTCCGAAGGGCTAAGAATATGTTAGTAAAATCTTACAATATGTTGTGTTAACATCATTCCTTTGGGAAGGAGGCTGTAGTCCATGTAAAGTCTCATGTCCCCGGACATGATATGTTTCTACTTAACAATAATCTGTCTATTATTGGTATTCCCAGTAGTCTACTCTTATCCTTCTTTTGCATCTGTATAACGTGCAAAACTCAAATATTTTCTAAAAAAAAAAAAAAAAAAAAAAAAAAAAAAAAACCCTCAGTTGAGCCATGCTTTTACAACCCCCTTTAGCTGCAGAAGCAGCGGCTGGGGGTGTCCACATGCCACGGGCATAAATGCATTGCTTCTCAGCCATGGCAAGAATTATACCTGTGGGTGTAGTGCTCACAGAACGTGACCCATTTAATTGATTGGGGCCACTCTGCAAGTGGGGGGTTCAAGGGGTTAAAACCTGTTTTCTGTCTGTCAAATGCTCTCTGAAGACCGCTCTTCGGGGAGCACCGCTAGTGTGAAGGAGCCCTAAGACTTTATTTTTTACATTTGAAATGTAATTGGGTCATTACTGTAATACTAAAAAATAAAATTTGGAATTTAAGGGTTTCCTTTATGGCACAGCATAAAAACTGGACCCCAATTCACATCCACACCTAGCAACTGAGGACATACAAAGCAGACATTCCCTTTAAACATCCCTTTCCACCTCCCGAAGACAAATTATTCCAGAGTTCTAATTATAGCATGTCACCTATGTACTCGGAATACGGTAGTGATGTGAAGGTGCAAGAATTAAAAACAGGTCCATGGCTCTCCTAGCATTTGTTGCACAGACAACTGGTTAACTGGATAGCCGGGGCATTTATCTCCATGTCCAGGAACAGCTATTACACAAGTCGTGTCAGCTCAACATGCAGCTCCCACCTTAGAGGGTCAAACACATGAATATATTTACAGCACAGCAGCAGACCTACAATAGGAGCTTAATAATGACTCTCCACGGCAGCCTTTCAGAATGCAGCAGCATTCAAAGCTAGCCAGAAGATGTAAAGGCAAGAAGAAAGAGGACCCTCGGCAAGACAGTGTCCCCTTTGCCGTAATAACGTATTGTCCAAGTCATTCGATAATGGCATATTGTGTATGGGTCAATGCTGACAGTTCAGGCAGACAAAAGGAGTCTTTATGCTTCATCTCGGAGAAGCAAGGTGCTTATTCAATTTCTTCTGCATCAAGGGCAGTGTACCTTACCTAATATGTATACATTTGCTGACTGTTATTCAGTATTTGTTGCGTCTGACCCTCACTTGGCATTTAATTCCCAGTCCACCGGGATATTCATGCTTCAAGGCTCCGATGCACACACTGAAAGCTTTATTTATGTAACAGTAATGGCGAGAGAGAGAGAGAGAGAGACAGATTTTACATTAGACAATATTCCGGGTAGGGTACTACATTCAGCCACCGTCGCACTATTGCTGACCCATGTCTGCCGCTCTGATTGTGCCAGGGGGATAAAGAGGCCAGTGCCCGCAAACGATGAATGGAACATGCAGCTACTCGAGGACAGGAAGTCTCCAACGCTAGATTTGATGGATTAGTGTCACATATGGGCCTAAGGTTTTCACTTGCACATGCAATGGAAGATTTTCACCCACCCCCATCAAATCATTCTCTGCAGCCATTACCTTTTGTACCACCACCTCGTCCCTTTAGAATGTAAGCTCTACGAGCAGGGCCCTCCTGTACATTTTGTATTGAACGGTACTGTAATTGTGTTGTCCGGCCTATACATTGTAAAGCGCTGCGTAAACTGTTGGCGCTATATAAAATCGCATATAAAAATAATTTTCAAAGGATGACGACTGGATTGAAAAGTAACCTGAATAGTTACCAACTATCCAGTTCTGTCCCAGTTTCATTGGCTTTCCTGGATTGGTCAATGGCACAAAATGATGTGTGAAACAAATGTGAAGTTGCGTAGACCATACAAAAGTCATTGTACAATTTAGAAGCTTTTTTACAGTTAAAAGCTAATCTGGTCTGCACTACATTTCATTTAAAGCTAACCTGTTGGCCATTGTGCTTCAGAAAGTATTAAAGCGGTTGTAAACCCTGCTTTATTTTTACCTACAGGTAAGCCTATAATAAGGCTTACCTGTAGGTAAAATATCGGTGTACGTTTAGGATATATTCGCTATGCATGCAGCTGCTGACATCAGCGGCCCATGCGCTCTGAAGGTCCAGCATACCGCACCGGATCTTCAGAGCTTCTTGCCGGAACCGAGGTCTCCTGCGCACATTTGCAGGAGTGAAATCATCGAAGCTCCGGCCACTCACAGCGCCGGAGCCCACGAACCCAGAAGAAAGGCCGGGGGACGACGACATGTCAGCCCTCTCAGGTGACCGGACACCCCTGGGAGGGGCTTTGTCCTAAGGCAAGTATTTCATAATGTGCTAGTATGCGATGCAGGTTTTATTTTTTTTATTTTTTATTTATTTTTTTCAGTGGTTTACTATAGCTTTAAAGCCAGATACAGGCAACTTGCATTTTCAAAAAGGTCAACCTGCATTTTTCGTTCAGTACAGATTTTCTTTGATAGACCTACATAAGAGCAAAAAGCCTCTCATCCTCTTGCCCACTGACCCTGGTATTCCCTTTGTTCCTAAAGGCTGTATTAAATTTCAGCCAGCCTCAGGTGAGAGATTGAAATGTACTTATATTTATGGAGAGGCCGGCAGAAAAAGGAGAGCGGTCCGAGGCCGGCAGAAAAAGGAGAGCGGTCCGAGGCCGGCAGAAAAGGAGAGCGGGCCGAGGCCGGCAGAAAAAGGAGAGCGGGCCGAGGCCGGCAGAAAAGGAGAGCGGGCCGAGGCCGGCAGAAAAAGGAGAGCGGGCCGAGGCCGGCAGAAAAAGGAGAGCGGGCCGAGGCCGGCAGAAAAAGGAGAGCGGGCCGAGGCCGGCAGAAAAAGGAGAGCGGTCCGAGGCCGGCAGAAAAGGAGAGCGGTCCGAGGCCGGCAGAAAAGGAGAGCGGTCCGAGGCCGGCAGAAAAGGAGAGCGGTCCGAGGCCGGCAGAAAAAGGGAGGAGAAAAACCTAGCCGAGGTTGGCAGAAAAGGAGAAAGACCTAGCCCAACAAAAATGGAGACCGAGACAGCAAAATAGAGGAATAGACACCGGTATAGATAGATCATAACACAATACGATAAAATTAATATTTAGCTTTTTATAACCTTTAATATATTTCATTGAATCGCTCAGCATTGACTGAAACATGCAGTAATTTGTTACGTACGCTCATGACTCGGCCTTGCGCATTTAGTTGACATATGCAACCATTTAGTGGCGTAGTAATTACTCCTTAAAATTTTGTTCAGAGCCCTGAAATTTTATGGAGATTATGCTTTATGTTTAACATTTCTTATTAAATTCAAAAGAGGGACAAACCACCAGAAAAGGAAAAGGAACAATATCTTTCAAATTTCAATTGTATGGTGAAATTAGAGCAAATGCAGAAGGCGTTGTGACTTTTATGGCTTTGTGTGACTCAGAAGATGAAAAACATTGGCACAATAGAGAGACAGAACTGAACAGCTTGGGGTGAAGTTACTTAAATGGTCTGGGGACTTGGAACCAACAGAGTTTCTAGATTCAGTAACCGTTCAGTAGATTGAAGTCTTATCGGGCAACGTAGGTGCTTGTTAGCTATAAGAATAGCAGATAACCACATAACTATGCAGTTTTATGCGCATTTAGATGTGGCAAATAATAGACAACTAAGGCTTTTGTTTTAGAAGCCCTCACTTACCAGAATATGTTCTGACTGCAAGGGTAACCGCATAAACTCGAGAGTTGGACTTTGATTAAAGTTCAGCTGCACTCAAAACTGTTCTAGTCCTGCAGAGATTGGAGAAGCGTTTGCATTTTTGTCATGTTTTTATTGCTCTTGGTGATCTTTTTTTTTTTGGGGGGGGGGGGGGGGTTACCCATAAACGTTTTCTTTCTGTAATACCAGGCAAGAACGGGCAAGGGACAGGATGAGATTCTGCAATAAAAATTTCAGAGGTTCTAGACCTTTCCCCACTCTTCAATATTTTAGTTGTTGTCTAATGTCCAAATGAATTTCCAATTACTTCCTGTTCATCTGATATTACCAGGACAGGAAGTACGGTAAAATTCTTTCTTGGATTTTGGTGTTCTTTGTGTATTTCTTCCAGATCTGTGCAGTAACCCTCTGTGCAGGAGAGGTCTGTATTTAGACCGATCAAGGCTGATCTCCTTGCACAGGGGGACTGGTCTTGTCGCCGCCCCTCCTGTTGCTTTCTGCAGGCAGCCAGTAGTGGGTGGAGTCTACTGGGCCCCTCCCACAGCTTTTTCCACTACACAGGCAACACAGTGATGAGGTCAATGCTACCTTTACAAGGTGAGAACAAGGCAGGGTATCTGGTGCACACAAAGTGAATTTATATTCTTTAGAGCTATTGAGGAATATATTTAAATAAAGAGCTTGGCTTTAATTAAGAGGGACGGATCGGTCCCAAAGTTTTCACATTAAATCAGAAAATCTGAGCAATTATAAACACTGACAGAAAAATGTAAAAAAATGTTATGAATGGATTGATCTCTGTCCAAACGTTCCACTGAATGATTCCTCCACTGCTTCAATACATAATTCACTTTAACAGGTTTTTTTGTCTCCAGATTTACCGTTTGGCTCACAATTGGCGTAGCATCCCTATATCTATGATGGTTATATAGCTATTTCAGAGTAAGTCCTGCTGAATGGACTTGATATATTGTAGATCTTTATTCTTCAGTACGAGCCACACGCATACACAAGCTCTACTTGTCCAGTTGCTATAACATTTTGCTTTCGTTTTGGCACGTGGCTTAGAACTTTTTTTTCTCCGGCAGGCTATTGACCCCTGCGTGGGCCAAACCACCCGAGTGTTTTTGTTTACTTTATCGTGTTTTACATACTTAAACGTGTTAGGAGGAAGAAAAATGCTGACTATGACCAGAAGAACACCATCCCTGCAATCAGGCATGGAGGTGGAAACATGATTCTTTGGGGCTCTTTCTCTGCTAAAGGTAGCATTGGCTGCATTGAGGGGCAAATGGATGGGGCCATGTATTGTAAAATCTTGGATAAAAACCTTCTTCCCTCAGACAGAACACTGAAGATGGGTCTTCCAGCATGACTGTGACCCAAAAACATACAGTCAAGGCAATAAAGAAGTGGCTCAAGAACTAGTACATTAAAGTCATGGAGTGGCCTTGTTAGTCTCCAGACCTTAATCCTATAGAAAATTCATGGAGGGAGCTGAAATTTTGAGTTGCAAGAGACAGCCAGGAAACCTTAAGAATTTAGAGAAGATCTGTAAAGAAGAGTGGACCAAAATCCCTCCTGAGAGGTGTTCAAACCTGGTCACCAACTACATGAAACGTCTTACCTCTGTGTTTGTCTACAAGGGGTTCTCCACCAAGTACCAAGTCATGTTTTGCTTGGGGATCAAATACTTATTTTACTTTCTGAACTGCAACTCAATTTATAACATTTGTATCATGTGTTTTTTCTGGATTTTTTTGGTTGATATTCTGTTTCTATCATTTATAACACACCTACCTACGTATGATAAAAATGATAGACTCTTCACTTCTTTGTAAGTGGGCAAACGTACAAAATCTGCAGGGGATCAAAAAATTATTATCCCCTCTCTCTGTGTGTGTGTGTATATATATATATATATATATATAAGATTATTTTTTCTACAATAAATCTTTTAAGTGCAGCAATCCCACTTGTTCGTTTCTCTACATATACAGGGAACCCCATAAGAGAGGGCATTCATTTTGTGCAAAAGTTCCATTGGGCAGCTGAATACAAATTGGGATAAAAACATGTATAGACACCCTCAGAACAATATTGATACTCTCCTCATCAACCACAAAAAATATATTTATATATATATATATATATATATATATATATATATATATATATATATATATATATATATATATATATATATATATATATATATATATATATATATATATTTTTTTTTTCATACCTCTACTGTGGCTCCTTTAAGAATTAACTATTCACAGCATTTTCTTTTGTATATTTACATCTCAAAAAAAATAAAAAATTACACTAATGCTTGTATATTCTACGAGTTTAAAAAAGACTGCGCGAATGTTAAAAATAAAGCTTACATTTAAGGTAGGCTATTTTGCTAGACTATCCTCGAGAGGCTCCAATATTGACGTCCTGCTATATTGCCAACTCTGATTGTACCTGTAATTTTATTACCGTTACTAGCAAACACAACCCCGGTGGTATTTGGCCAGCAAACATACAGTAACATATGAGACAGCTCTGCAGCTTGTTCCATAGCAAACGATGCTTATGTGACCTATTTTTTGTTTACAAACGGTTTTTATTATGGATAAGGTCATAGTACAAGATTTTGACAGTGGTGGAAAACATACAAGTGAAGGATACAGTTAGATATAACATTATAGCTGAGAGAAGACATATCATATGGCAGGATACAAACATTAAATTATCCGTTTAAGTAACATTTGCTTGGATGGGTCCATGGATGTGCTAAAGTAAAATAACATTAATGGACATTACCCAGTAGTGAGGAATCCCAAAGAGCCCATTTTTTTTGGTATATATGCATGGTGTCATATAACGTGTGGTGTATTCGTTCTGATAGTTTTATGTTTGCCATACGGCTGAGAACCTGAGGCCATGGTATATTGGGTGAACGCCAGTTGAAAGCTATGGTCCAGTGGATAGAACTAAATAGAGTGTGGATTAATCTAGAGCTGGCTATTGGTATATCTTGTATGGGGGAGAATAAGAGGCACATTTGTGGTGTTAGTGACCTATTTTTTTACTTAACTAGATGAGAAATGGCCGCAGACGCTGCCAGGAAGGCACGGCAGCAGATCTGTTGTGGCGTGGCTACTAATAGGACACATTTCATATATAAATATTTGGGCCTGTTTATAGACAAACAAAATGGCTTAAAATTGCTTTCATAAATCATAAGCAATTTTTTATTTTTTTTTTAGCTTGCAGAAAGTTATAAAAAAAGAAAGAGGCAACAAGAGTAGAATGTATTAATGTAAATAAACTATAAAACGAAAAATATTATAATAAATCTAAAAGCCGGCGTTCAGGAGAAAAGGGCCCTAGAGACGTTTAAATCATCGTAGCAACCTGGGACTTAAGCTCCATAACAGCCTTTTGCATCTTCCGTTGATTTTAATTATGTCTTTTTTAAAAGCCCCCTGCTGGGTTTTTGAAATACTAAATGGTCTCCACTGTTATGTGACTTAACTCATTATTCCAATTCACCATCATAAAAGCCCATTTCTTTTTTTTTTTTTTTTAATAATCGCATGTAGTCTCCGCCGACACAACGCTTGTACGTACGTTGTGTTTGATCAAAGGCATTGTGACAGAACTGCAGGGGGTATAGCGCTGGTACATCGGTTTTACACGGGCATTGCAATGCAAATTAGGAATAGGACAGACGCTGGGCAGCTGGGTACAGCTGACGCAGATGTGGATGGGCACAGAGGATCCTGCAGTGTGGAATAGACCCAAACGGTTTGGAGGACTGATCGGGAAGGGTAGGGTTAAGGAAATCTAGTGCCTCAAAAAGCCATATATATGCCATAAACTTTTTTTAGCATATTAAACTAGAGGTAAGCTGCTCAATGTGAAGCTGTGAAAAAAAAAGGAAAACCTGCAAACATGGCCTGGTGGGGGGTAATGAGGACTGAGGTTAAGAACCACTGAACTAGAGGTAAGCTGCTCAATGCGAAGCTGAAATTCATGTAACCTGTTTAATCTCCCAAAAGATGTGTAATTCGCTTAGGCCCCATTCACACCTGAGAATTCTGTAGCTGGAAGCACCAAAACCCTCAACAAAACAAAACTCAAGTATTCCAATGGTGCATGTTCACGTATGATTGCCAAGGCATCGCTAGCTTGATGCATGATGCTCCAAAAGCCACATGAGCTACTTTTTAAGCAGACATGCGTGTGCTGGCCCCATAGACTGCAACGAGATCACTTCAAGAGTTTTGTAGCCCCCCCAAGAACTGGTCTCTCCTCTCCCTAGCGCTTTCCAATGGTTGAAAGAAAGAAAACACTTTGATTCCCGCCATCAACACAATCAATGTAAATGGGGAAAACCTTCCCACTGCAATATTGTATTCTAACAGCTGGAAGTTTCCCCACTGTCAGAATACAATGGTTACTGTAATCATATCAGATTGCTGGAGGCTTAGGTCAGAAACTGTCAAAATGACAGAAGAAATCTCACATTTTCCATCTGAAACGTGTGAGATATACATCACATCTGTAGCCATTTATCTCTAAAGATAAAGATTCTAGAGCTTATAAAAAACGGCTGTTTCGGTTTCTAAATATAACGTATTAAACCAGAACGAGAAGTGTCGGGGGGGGACTCATTAAAGGCAACATATTCGTGACCAAACTTGATCGATTTTAATGTTTTACTACCTATAAATAATGTTTTTATTGTGATTTTGTGCAGTTTTTTTTCCCCTTTAAAGCTTAGGCTGCTCATTAGCAAATACGATTATCACCATAACAAGACCCCTAGAATTATTTGGTGGTTTGGGTCAGATCTCAACAGTGAGGGGGTCAGTAGAAAGTGTGTCCTGTCAAGTCCATCCCCGATTCTGGAGGGACAAAATAAACAAGAGGCATGACCAAAAAGACATTTTTTTCCCAGTCCCTCCTCCATATGGCTGTAAATAGAGATAGATGCTCCAGGGAACGATTTCCACAAAAACAAGGTTCCTTTAAAGCTTTCATTTTTTTCTTCATGTTGCACCGAGTTTCGAAGGGTTAAAATTTCTGACAGGCTTCCTTTTCACCATCCGTGCCCCATTGGGAAGATTTTTCTTTACTCCCCGTCATGTAGACAGCAGAAGGTAAAAGGAAATTTCAGCAAAATGTCAGCAAAGTGTCCAAATCCCTTAGATCGGATGGACAAATCAATAAGGAGTTCTAGAGCCAGTCTCCAATCCAGGAGCCAGCAGATTTTAGTTTTTTTTTTCCTTTTAAAAGTGGAACTAAAATCGATTTAACAGTTTCAACACGTGCCGAGAATACAACTGTCCCCTTGGCTGAAAACGATAGGGGGGTTAAGTTCTGTTTTAAGGAGGCAGCTTTACTGACAACTAGAGAAAGCCTCAAAGGTTAGGCGTCAACTGTAATGTTTAAGGAGCTATCAGGCTCTCAGAATTTGTCCAGCCCTGTCCTAGACCACTGTCATTGGAACAATGGTCACCATTCGAAGACTTCCCTTCAAATCCCTTAACCGATATTGGATTTCAAATTACTTTCAGTCTTTAAGGCAAAAAGGAGTGGAATAATAACAAAAATCGTAGTGGGACAACAATAAAAACCTATTAAAAAACAGAATCAGAAGCAAGTCCTTTTGAAAGGGAAAATTTTTTTTTTCCTGGCAACAATTTATATTCAGACCTGATGAAGGGGGGACTTGTCTGGAGCTATCATTACCATACAAGTAGCAATAAAAACCTGACAGGCTTTCCAACCCCTCACCAGATTATCCAAAACGTAAAAAAAAAAAAGGAAGGGTTAACCTTAGATATATTTCATGGCGTTTTTCATGGTCAGCTCAAATACAGATATTGCTGTGTTGCTCTTTAAAGCAGCAAGGCCTGGGACACAGAAGCTATTAACAGTGTATTATGGGAATGACCTGGATCGAGGGTCAACAAGACGAGTACAGACTACCACCTGACGCCACCGGGAGAGAGGACACGGCAGAAATTAAAGCTGCATATGTATTTATGGATCTCCTCGTCGTAAATTCGCTGTAATTACACACTGGGGAAACATTAGCATTATTGAAGTAAATTATAAATAAATATGGAACCGGACACATTATCCTTGGGCAATCATTTCAAGCCATTGTGTTTATTTACACCTTAAATGGTGAATGGCGAACGGCTGATTATATGTCCAGTAATGAATGCTTAATCAGCCAGACCACAAAAGTTATTTAAGAAGAGAAAGCTTAGTGGTTTAAAAAAAAAGGTACAGCTCGCAGTTCCAAAAACGAATTATAAAGTGCAACTCATTTCATTTTAGGCGGAACCAGGAAGTGGTGGATGTTCTGCCTTTATTCTATGGGACCCCAAAATGGAGGTTTCTGTCCACCTTCAGCATGGCTCGAGAGCACGCAAAACATGTAGATGAGGGATTAAAACCCATTTCCAATTCCAAATTTTTTTGGATTGTTTTGAGTGGGAAAGAATTCAAAATGTCTGGCTTTTTTCCAGGCTTAGACCCCACTTCCTGTCCCTTCATCTAGCATATAAGAAATAGGGGTACGTTCACCACCGGGACACAAAGGCAAGTACAGTAACTAAAACCATTGCCAGAGGTTATAACTCCTCCTCATGGGATTTAGTCAGTGTTCATGTTGGGAAGAGATTTCCAATCATTTCCTGTTATGACAGGAAGTGAGTAAAAATCTTCCCAATAGGGACAGACCGCAATAAAAACCCAGGAGGTAAAAAGGGAAAAAAAATAAAAAATGAAGACTCATTTTATTGTAGATGTCCAAAAGGTAACAAGCCAACCCATTTCGGGGGCTACACCATTGCCCCTTCAGTAGGCTTCAAGTAATGGTTTCATTGGTTACTCTTGGACTTCTATGGTGAAAAAAATACACTTGGACTCTTAAACTTGGCATTTCTTTTCTGTAAAGTCTTCCTGTGTTCACCCAAGACCCCTTTGTGTTAAGAGCTGCCTAACCAGAAAACCTAGTACTCTGCATTACCGACTAAATAATGAAAGCACCTCTAGATCCAGAGCCTCCTACCTGCATTTTATCAAATAAGAAATCCATTCCTTACTCTATCAAGAGTGAAATAAAATATTTGGGGTGGAATCGGGTTTTAATACCAAAGAATTCTCCATCGCTGGTTGAACATGCTGGAATCAGCAGTCCCACCACAGCCATAATTTCCCCCTCCCCGGAAAAAAAATTGGAACAAAAGAAAAAAAAACAAGACAGGAGAGTAAAATCCCCAGATTGTGTCTATTTCTTTGATGGATGAACATATTGCGAACTCGGACGTATCACAAAGCCGTCCGCTCATAAAGAAGCTTGCCGACAACTTATATAGCGCTTGTAAGCGTCTTATTTTTATATTGTCTAAACAGAAGCCAGCCTGACAGAATCGATACAAGTTAAGAGGCTCTCGTAATCTGGGTTTAACACTATATCATCACCTTTAATCAAACGTCGCGGGCCTGCAGCTGACATATTGACACGCACACGGAGAAGGAGCATCCTACCATTTACTCTGTATCAAATAATTAAGTATTCCGTTCGAGACATTTCAATAATGATTCATTCCTTTGTAAAGTGTGACCTGCCATTTGCTGCTCTGCAATGAATCAAGCTGCCTGTGTTTTGTGTGGAATACAGCACACGAGAGCGTCCACTATAGACGGAAACCAGAAATGAATGCTTAAGTATTGCGTATCATAGACGACCGCCATTACTTGTTTTCATCTTTTGTTGCCTTAGTGTTGCTGATCTCCTGCAGCCACTTCTTGTCTATATGTACCCCAGCCGAGGCTGCATGGCATTTCTCAGGGCAGGTTTCTTGATGGTGACCACAGTTGTCCATGTCAGCGTAATGTCTGTTGAAACAGATATGTTTCTAGAAAAAGAATGAAGAATGCAACACACTGGTGATCAGAAGGCCACCCTTAAACACAGTCAAGGTGATCATTGGGGTCATGCTGCTGTCTTTGCCAAGCAGTGTTGGCCCTGGAAATATGTAGACCCCATCAGATGGGAGGTCAATCAGCCACAGCTCAAGGAACCCCTTACAAAACTCTGGAGCAGTCTTTCTCAAAACTTTTTACTCAAAAGGAACCCCTGCAATAACGTTCAGTTCTCAAGGAACCCCTGCTAATATTAGTCCATTGGTGGTCATTGGGAAATGACATTGATGGTGTCCAGTGGAAAGACTTGGGGTCAGAATGCCACCCTAAGCCCCCGTACACACGGTCGGAAATTCCGACCACAAAATCCGTCAGATTTTTTTCAGACGGATTTTGTCCGACACTGGTGTTGCATACACACGGTCGGACAAAGTTGTCGGAAAATCCGATCATTCTGAATGTGGTGACGTTCATTGCATACAACGGAACTACGTAGAGGCTATTAGCCAATAGCTTTGGTCTTGTAATTTGATCTGAGCATGCGTGGCACTGTCCATCGGAATGCTCTACACACGATCGGAAAAAAAGTCAGATCAGATTTTGTTGTCGGAAAGTTTGAGAGCAGGATCTCAAATTTTTTCCGTCGGGAAAAGTCCGATGGAGCCCACACACGGGCGGATTTTCCTACAACACGGTCCGATCAGACATTTTCCGTTGGAATTTACGACCATGTGTACTGGGGCTTACAGTCATGCTTCTGGCCTTGCCAATTGGTTTTGGACATGGAACTATGCAAGCATCATCAAATGGATGGTCAATTAGCCAATGGCTGCCTTAGAACATAACACAGGCAATGTTTCTACAGTTTCAACTTATTTTACAAACCTGAGGGAGAAGGTTGTGAAAACAGATGACCGTTCCTTTTGAAAAACAAATCAGCAGCTTCCACATTAAAATAAATGGCTGACCCAATAGGTTCACGTTAAGGAAGTTATTAAATTTCTAACTAGCGGACATATGTCTATTTGAAAGCAATTCCTATTTATATTCCCAAAAAATCACACCAGCTTTAATTTAAAATTTTGTTACACAGTGCCTCACTACTAAGTCTTCTAAGTAGGCAGTACTCATCGATCCCGGTAAAGGCGGATTTGATCTTTTAACTGGAGTTTCACTTTTAGTCTCCGTTTCCACTTGTGCAACTTGGAACTGCAAAGTCGCACGACAAGTCGTACCCCCAGATTTCGAATGAGTACCGTTCATATCTGTGCGACTTCAAGTCACAGTGACTTCAAAGTAGTCCCTGCACTACTTTGGTCAGACTTTGATGCAACTTGAGGTCCATAGACCTCAAGAATACAAAGGCATTGCTTCAAGTCACATCAAAAATCACAGCAAAAAAAAAAAAAGACAAAAAAAAAGACAAAAAAAATAAAAATCACGACAAAAAATAAATCACCGCAAAAAATAAATCACGGCAAAAAAAAAAAAAAATCACAACCAAATAGCGTGACTTTCAGGTCGCAATAGTGAAAACCTAGAGTAATAGGCGCAATATTCAATGTTCTTACTCTGGTTCATCATCAAATGGGTGCCACCACAACGGCCTAGAGAATCATTTCCAGCCTCTAAATAATGAAAACGCACAAGAAGTGTCCAAATAAATCAACAGCGAACCTCGCCCAGCGCCAAACAGCCGCCTCTTATTAGTAAGTGGTTGGTTCATATTCTCATTTGTACCTAATCAAAACCTAGTACAGGCAGAGTAAAAATCAATAGCTTTTATTTAGACGAGCAGAGAAGGCTTGGTTTTTTACCCACAATGCTCTGCAGGTAGATGGCAAGATGCCTGCTCAAAGTCATGTTGGGCCTTCGCTATTACAATAAAAAAAATAAAAATAAAATAAAAACAATAAAATATTATTTTACAAAAAGACTATTCTGCCTACATCAGCAGTTTTTGTTGTCTGGATTACGGTGCAGTAAACAAATCTCAGGAAAAGTTCTTTTTTTTATTATTACTGAACAAAGGGGGAAGGATTAGTACTTATGCTAGCTGTCCAGGTATGCTGATATACACTAAATTATCAAAAGTATTGGGACACCTGCCTTTACACGCACATGAACTTTAATGGCATCCCAGTGTTAGTTCGTAGTGTTCAATATTGAGTTGGCTCACCTTTTGCAGCTAGAACAGCAGTCTCTGCTCTAATTCAGTCCAAAGGTGTTCTATCTGGTTGAGGTCAGGTCTCTGTGCAGGCCAGTCTAGTTCCTCCACACCAAGCTCATGTCTTTATGGACCTTGCTTTGTGCACTGGTGCGCAGTCATGTTGGAACAGGAAGGGGCCATCCCCAAACTGTTCCTGTAAAATTGGGAGCATGAAATTGTCTAAAAATGTCTTGGTATGTCGACATCTTAAAAATGTCCCTTCATTGGAACTAAGGGGGCAAGCCCAACCCCTAAAAAAACAACCTCGCGCCAAACCCTCCCCCCCCGCTCCACCAAATGATTCAGACCAGCGCACAAAGCAAAGTCCATAAATACATGGATGAGCGAGTTTGGGGTGTACAGAGTCCTGTCCTCAATGCATTAAAGCTGAAACTTTGAGCCAGGCCTTCTCGTCCACATCAGTGTCTGCCCTCACAAATGCACTTCTGGAAGAATGGTCAAACATTCCCATAGACCCACTCCTAAACCTTGTGGACAGTCTTACCAGAAGGGTTGAAGCTGTTATAGCGGCAAAGGGTGGGCCAACTAAATATTGCCATTAAAATTCATGTGTGTGTCAAGGCAGGTGTCACAATACTTTTAATAATAGAGTATGTAGTTCATCTCCTGGAGGGCTCATAGATTGCTCACCAATGACCGACCCCTGCATATTGAAAAACACTAATGGGTGCGGGGAAAAAAACATGTTAACCATTTTATCTTCCTAAATGAGGATTTTGTCCCTACAATTTTAGGCCTCATGCACAGACACAATATAGCCTAGGATAAAGCAGCTGTTGCGTACACCTGCCCAAAGTAATGAAGGTCAGTATGCAGGTTTGCGCCACTGCTTGCCCTAGATAGAGTAGTGGGGACTATACATCCAAAAATAATGTATGCTCAAAAGCACCCATGTGCAAGTGACCTTATTTGAAGTGCACATCCCTGCAATTCATTATAGGCAAGAGTATTTGACGAATGAGGTTGGATAAGTCCAATAAGAATTTTACTTCTCACAACCAAAAGGAAAAAGTCGGCCAATTCATGCGCTGACAAAATGCAAGTAGATAGACTGAAAGAGCGATGAGCTAACCACTTTGCTGCTTCTCCTTTCACTGTCTAGTCACAGGGAAGGGGGTGGGATCAGGATGACCCAGGTTCAAAAGGAAGTGGGTTAAATGCTGCTTGCTAGCAGACTGAGGACATCTGGTGGCAGAAAAATGCACTGCAGCAAAAATATTTTTATTGACGGTAAAAGCAAAAAAAAAAAAAAGTGAGTTTTGTTATTTTATCTTCTAATGGGCTATCTTAACCTTGTTATTTCTTTTCTTATAGGCACTATCCAGAAACAATGCATTCAATTCCTCAACCCATGGGAATGCCAGTAAGCCAATAAAACAAGAAGTGGGAAAATTTGGTGAATCCCTATCCACAAAGCAGTGTGTTATTGCAATGCCCGCAGGAATGAGAAGTTGGGGTTTTTTCAGCAGTTTTGTAAAATCACAGCTAGCTGTGGATGGGAATAGAAAAGGTCATTTTTAATAACATAAAATTACAAAATGGTTCGTGTAGCGATTATACACATTATATCAATCTTCCAACAAAACTGGAGTTTTCCTTTAAAGCTGAACTGAAGGAAAATACAAAAAACACCATTTAGGTCACTTATGCTAGTTCTAAGTGCAAGGACTTCTGAATTAATGCTAAAAAGTACTTAAAGCAGAATTTCAGGTATAAAGCTTTTAGTAATTTCCGCCTAAAAAAAAAAAAAAAAAATTCTAATTGCTTCTATATTTAAAAATTGTTTTACATTTATTTAAAGTGGTTGTTAAGCCTCTCTAACCTGTAAAACGCCATCAGCACTGCCTCCTATTGTAGTATCCCCCTCTGTGTGTGATTTATAAAAATAAATGCTGCAAATACCTCATTTCACTGCGAGATTGCGATCACATGACTGGCCAGCTTTCTCCTTTCCTCCTCAGAGATGCAGTGGGCGGAGCTGAGATTCCCCTGCTGATGTCAGTCTGGAGGGGAGGAGGAGAGCGCTGGCTGCTCATGTGATTGCAATCTCATCTCTTAAATTTGGTATTTACAGCATTTATATATTATTCACAGAGGGGGGGGAATGCAATAGGAGGAAGTGCTGATGGTGTTTACAGGTTGGTGTTATGAGAGCAGCAGGAGGAAGGGAAGGAGCGACTCGCACACAGACAGCCGGGATGGGGGAGGAGGACACAGGAGCAGAGAGGAGAGCAGATCGCAGGCAGCCGATGACAGAGGCACATAAACTGACCACAGTGTCTGGTCTCAGCAGCAGCTCAGTGGTCAGTTTACAGAGGGGTGGGGAGAAACTGGCAGGATCAGCCAGGTTTTTTTAGGTGTTATACGGGGCCAAATGACACAGAACAAGCACTGGGTCATAGAACATGCTTTAAAGGAGCAGAATCCTTTTTTTTGGGGTTAACAAACGCTTTAAGGCTGGACACTACAGCTCCTGCTGTACTTCTGGCCCGCTGTGGACATTAGAGCTGCAGGTCTCAGATCGAAGTGCTAACGGCTATTTATCCACCACTGGGCTTCCCTTTGTCATTTACAGAACACAATGTATTCATAATTAAATATTTGTTCCAATATGTTTTAATTATTCAAACATATCAATCAAGGTTGCGTATGGTGCTGAAAACTGAAATTGTTACCTTTTAGGATCCAAAAGCTTTGTAGGTTCATGAACAATTTATTTTGCACAGGTTATTGAATAGGTAACTAATTTGTATTAAAAAAAAATTCCTAGATCCTATTAATCAATTTGCAGCATTCATCTCTGACTGATGGGGCAGGAAAGGTCAGAACGCGAATGATGCCGGCACAGCTACAAACAAAATCATTTATTAAATTAAACTTCTCCGTCTTGTTCATTGGTTATCCTGTTACACTTGTTTTCACAACGGAGACAAGAAAACATTTACAAAAGGTAAAGGCTTGTGGATCTACCGTGATCAAGGAAAAGACTGTCGCAATGTGAACATACTGATCATTTTCTCAAGGGCATTGGGGCAGAAACATTAGCAAAAAATTAGATGCTAATCGACTGACCTCAGTTCATAAAAAGCCTCAATGGGATGCTCTTGATTTCCCCCCCCCCCCCCATGTGTGAGGGGTTCCAATGTTCAGACTGGTAGCTTTCAAACAGTCTTAACTATTTGGCACCATAATAACATGGCTTGACCACTACTTCAACAACAGGTCGGTTTTGGCCATACGCCACCAAGAATTAGCCACAGCCTCATCGGGACCCTTTTTCTCTCCCATGTGTGAGGGCTTCCTATGTTCAGATTGGCAGCTTTCAAACGGTCTTTACCATCCGGCACCATAATACCAAGGCTTGACCACTACTTCGACAACCAGTCGATTTGGGCTGTATACTGCCAAGAATCAGCCATGCAAGGCAGCCAGCGCAAATCAATGTCAGGTGCTTCGCATGTAACCACACATCAAAGCAATTGCACGCTATAAGGGACAAATAAGCAGTCTGACTTGGACTAATGTAACCATGCCTGGCCGATACACCTGGAAATCACCTAAGTAGACACCGCTACTCCTCTGATCTCCACTTGCTTCCAAGTCCCACAAAGTGGTTGCCCTGCTACATTCTGAGCACAGGAAGATGGTCGCATGGCACACGCACCAGTCACAAAATGCTCTGGCGGGGGGGGGGTGGGTGGGATGTGGCGTGATCTTTAGCTTGTTCAGAGAAATATTCTCTGAATGGCACCCATGCCGAGCGGCTGACCTCCTGCCTTCAGAATGCAGCCACCCAGAGCGGGTCTTGGAAGCAAGTGGAGCTCAGTAGAGTAGCAGTGTCGTACTTCAATGGATTTCCAGCTTCCAGGTGTATCGGCATATACATAGTTACATTGGTCCAAGCTGGACCAATGTAACTATCTATAAAGTATCCATACCTGGAATTCATCTTTAACCATTGCAGTTCAGGGCAACCCTACTGCAAGGGTAGTTTTGAATCCCATGCAGTGGGGTTCCCCACCACTGCAAGGGTTGAATACTCGCTTATTTCATGCAATACCATTTAAAGCAGCAGTTTTGCCTACCCGATCCTCCACTTCTACAGGCTCCCTCCAGACCACATGATGGTTCTCTGCAGCCTCTTCTCGTCCATGATCCGGTGGCCAGATGCCCACTGACGTCAAGACCAATGCGTCAAGACCAATGCGTCAAGACCAATGCGTCAAGACCAATGCGTCAAGACCAATGCGTCAAGACCAATGCGTCAAGACCAATGCGTCAAGACCAATGCGTCAAGACCAATGCGTCAAGACCAATGCGTCAAGACCAATGCGTCAAGACCAATGCGTCAAGACCAATGCGTCAAGACCAATGCGTCAAGACCAATGCGTCAAGACCAATGCGTCAAGACCAATGCATCGCCTATTGGGCACCAAGGGAGAGCCCACTGCCGGAGTGTAGGGCAGTAGAGGAGGGCGCCAGCTGCCAGGGGAGCAGAAGATCCTGTAGGTAAAGTTGGTGGCCCCCTAAATCGAAATTAGCTTTTAAATCTTGGAGTTTAACCCACTGCAAGAGTTCATCTTTGCTCTTCCTGCAGATAGGCTTTGAGAGTGTTATGCTATACAATATTTTTGAAACAGCCAAATACTTCTGCTCTACATGTTCCCCAGTTTTTTTTTATGGAAAGCAGTTTTTTTTTTTTTGTCTGAAACAAAATCCCTTCACCTGTGTCCTGCTTACCTCAGCGATGTGTTTACACAGGGTATAAGCCATCCGGTTTTAAACACTTGCTCAAAGGAACAAAAAAAAAATATTTGCTTTGACACTTTTCACACCGACCCCATCTGTCAGTGAACTGGTCAGTGACCTCTGCCGAAAATACAACACAAAAGGACTTTTTAAACATCTGACGCTGTGTAATTCTCAGCACGCCAAAACACAACAGAACCTTCACACTAAGCACAAATGGAAAAACCGCGAGCCGGAGCTAAAAAAGCGACACATGGCCAGACACGAACCTGGGACGCCTCCACCCCCCAAACAATGGTTTGCAATTGCAGAGACTAATCTGAACCTTAACAGATCAATGAACACGGGACAGGAAAATATTTGCCCTTGTAGACAACAGATCAACCAATGTGCTTAGCTAGGACTGTACAGGTTCTTTAAATATTCTCCATTGACCAGAAAGCCTGGAAAATTTAAAGCATAGCTCCAGTCAAAAACTAAAAACATCTATTAAAAGCAAAAAAAAAAAGAAAAAAAAAAATCAATCAAGAGTTGTCCGCAGCAATACTTTTTTTATGCCACTAGATGTCCTCAGTCTCATGTAATTCAACTAATTTCCTTGACCCCAGGTCATTCTGGACCTGTCAGCAGCCTGTGACTGGACAGTGAAAGGAGAAGCAGCCCAGTGGGGAGCTCATCCCACCGTCACTTTGGTTCCTCTTACTATCAAGCATACTTCTTGACCACAGAAACTGATTGGCTCCTTGTGCTGCTTATCCTGCTCGGAGTTCAGCTGTATGGGGACTGGAATACTAAGTCAAATTCAGGCAAAAAAAATAAAAATTGAAAAATAGAAAAAATAAAAAAGTAGAGCATGCCCAAACACAGTGATGTGAACTCAACTCAAACTCAAGGCAAATCAGCTTGTCTACGTGTTGGGACTGAATGCACTGGGTAAGAATGGTCAACACATTTGGTGTGAATGGGCCCCAAAATTCCTAGCAGGGTAATGCCCATGAGGTGATGCAAAGATTATAATAAAAGGTCATCCGTACTGATGATGATTTTGAGGTCTGATGAGGTTGGACACCTCATCAGACCTCGAAATCAAGGAGATCAGGAAACCAAGACATTCTAGGTGAAGACATCATACAGGTCCATAAACAGGCCTGCAATAGTTAAATAGCCAATTTATTTATGTGAGAAAAAAAAAGTATTTCACGCCTAAGCAATATTTGTGTGAAATGAACATTCTCACATGAAAATTTACATGTGGAAACATCATAAAATGTAGTTAGAACACCTGATCCAGCGTCTTGAGTTTACCCTCAAGTATATATGAAACCCATTTACACTTTCACATTTTAAAAACATATGCGCACGGTAACGTGCATTTTCTTACACATTTCA
Organism: Lithobates sylvaticus; assembly: GCA_028564925.1. Lineage (NCBI taxonomy): Eukaryota > Metazoa > Chordata > Amphibia > Anura > Ranidae > Lithobates > Lithobates sylvaticus. Next base: position 242,219,382 of record CM053032.1, read on the forward strand.
AACCTGTGTTTTTCTGATGCCCCGTACACACGAGCGGAATTTCCGTCGAAAAAATCTTGGATGGTTTTTCCCAACGGAATTCCGCTCAAGCTTGTCTTGCATACACACGGCCACACAAAAGTTCGCTGAACTTTCGACCATCAAGAACGCGGTGATGTACAACACTACGACGAGCCGAGAAAATGAAGTTCAATGCTTCCGAGCATGCGCCAAATTGTTTCCGAGCCTGCGTAGGAATTTTGCGCATCAGAATTGGTATAGACGATCGGAATTTCCGATCAGAACTTTTTCCGACCGAAAAATTGAGAACCTGCTCTCAATCTTTTGCTGGCTGGAATTCGGCCAGCAAAAGTCTGATGGAGCATACACACGGTCGCATTTTCCCGACCAAAAGATCTCATCTGTCTTTTGCTGGCCGAATTTCCGATCGTGTGTACGCGGTATAAAACTTCTGCTATGCAGCACTGGGGTGAAGTATTCAAATCAGTACACTACCTGCATGGAGTTTGCATGGTCTCCCACACGCCAAAGACAGGTTTGGTAGATCAATTGGCTCCTTTCCGAGGATCTTTTCATACTATGCAGGTCTAATGAAGTCTACATCCTCGTGTTGGGCAGCCCATTCATTTTAATAGGCAGCCCAAATGGGAGAAACATGCGAAAGTCCCGACCCATTTGCAAATTAGCTCCGCACCATTTTGCCATGTGTTAGCGGATGCTTGGGGGTGCCATTTAGACATGCTTACACTTTGTGTGTGTCAGGAACACATGCAAAAATCGTACTTTCCTGACATGCACAGAAACATGCTAACTTTAATTCTTAAAATAGTCTTAGTCCGTAGGGTTCAATATTGAGTTGGCCCACCCTTTGCAGCTATAACAGCTCCAACTCTTCTGGGAAGGCTGTTCTCCAGGTTTAGAGTGTCTATGGGAATGTTTGACCATTCTTCCAGAAGAGTATTTGTGAAGTCAGGCAATGATGTGGACAAGAAGGCCTGGCTCGCAGTCTCCGCTCTAATTCATCCCAAAGGTGTTCAATCGGGTTGAGGTCAGGACTCTGTGCAGGCCAGTCAAATTCCTCCACCCCGAACTCTCTCATCGATGTCTTTATGGACCTTGTTTTATGCACTGGTCCAAATTATTTGGTGGCCGGGGGATTATGGTGTGGGGTTGTTTTTGAGGCATTGGGTTTGGCCCCTTAGTTCCATTGAAGGGAACTCTTAAGGCGTCGGCATACCAAGACATTTTGGACTATTTCCTGCTCACAACATTGTGGGAACAGTTTGGGGATGGCCCCTTCCTGTTCCAACATGACTGCGCACCAGTGCACAAAGAAAGGTCCATAAAGACATGGATGAGCGAGTTTGGGGTGGAGGAACTTGGCTGGCCTGCACAGAGTCCTGACCTCAACCCAATAGAAAAGCTTTGGGATGAATTAGGGTGGAGGCTGGGAGCCAGGCTCTCGTCCACATCAGTGCCTGACCTCACAAATGCTCTTCTGGAAGAATGGTCAAACATTCCCATAGGCACACTCCTAAATCTTCCCAGAAGAGTGGAAGCTGTTATAGCTGCAAAGGGTGGGCAAACTCAATATTGAACCCTACAGACTAAGACTGGGATACCATTAAATTTCATGTGCCTGTAAAGGCAGGTGTCCCAATACTTATGATAATATAGTGTAAATTGGCCCTAGTACCTACACATGTGAGTTAGGGTTAATGTATTTGAATATATATATATATATATATATATATATATATATATATATATATATATATATGTGTATGTATGTATGTGTGTGTGTATATTAGAGAGAATATATATATATATATATATATATATATATATATATATATATATATATATATATATATATATATATATATATATATATATATAACCACTATATATATATATATATATATATATATATATATATATATATATATATATATATATATATATATATCTCTATCTCTCTCTATCTCTCTCTATCTATCTCTATCTCTATATAGTGATATAGATCTAGATCGTGATATAGATCTAGATTGTGATATAGATCTAGATTATGATATAGATCTAGATTATGATATAGATCTAGATTATGATATAGATCTAGATTATGATATAGATCTAGATTATGATATAGATCTAGATTATATATATATATATATATATATATATATATATATATATATATATATATATATATATATATATCTATTTATCTATATCTATCTAAAGTGCTGTGTAAATTAACATTTTATTTTTATTACTTTTTTTATTATTTTTTCGGGAAAATTGTAAATAATAAAAAAGTATTTTTTTCCTTATTATTTGTATATTGTGTGCTTCTTTAACCAAGCACAGATCATCTGGGAAAGTCCTGGTGTTTAGGAAGTAATTAAAGGAGATTTTATTTTGGAACTCGGTAATAAAAATAAAACCTGCAGTGGATACATTCTTGTGGTGTCTGCAATGATACTGCACTTTGGGAGGGGAAACAAAAAAAAAAACAGCTGCTCCTTGGACAGATCACATTACTTTGCAATAATTTCGTTACAAGGAACAAGTTCTTTTGCGCTGCGAAAAAAATAATCATTATGCCTGGTATTTCTCCCTAACCGCTGGATTCAAGCATATCAGCTACTTATGTTAATGATATTTTATCCAAGGGGGCTCGAGAGCAAAACTATTTTTAGCGCCCAAAACCCATTAGGCGGAGAACAAGAAAGAAAAAAAAAAAAATGTATTTCACACTTGCGTCTGTCCTATCTGCTGGTTAAAATAATATCACACGTTCAAAATTAATTTATATTCGTCAGCGCAGGATATGGATAGCGGACGCCAGAATAAGTATACTTTTTTTTTTTTCTCTGTATTATAAGAAGCACATACAGTATATCATTCCATAAACGCTGCGTGCTGCTCAGTGTAGAAATATAAGGGTGGGTTCACACAGTCGTCGTATTGTAATGAAGCAGCTGGCGTGCGGTACGGCTGGACTGTTCACTATTTTTTTTTTTTTTTAAACAAACTTTATTGAAATGTCAAAAGGAAAAAGATCCATAACACACGATCGGAAATTCTGCCAGCAAAATTCAGATGAGAGCTTTTGGTCGAAAAATGCGACCGTGTGTATTCTCCATCGGACTTTTGCTGACAGAATTCCAGCCAGCAAAATATTGAGAGCATGTTCTCATTTTTTTGGTCGGAAAAAGTTTTGATCGGAAATTCCGATCGTCTGTACCAATTAGGACGTGCAAAATTCCTATGCATGCTCGGAAACAATTTAACGCACGCTCGGAAGCAATTAACTTAATTTTCTCAGCTCGTAGTGTTGTACGTCACCGCGTTCTTGACTGTCGAAAGTTCAGAGAACTTTTGTGTGACCGTGTGGATGCAGGCCAAGCTTGAGCGGAATCCAAAATCCAAGATTTTTCCGACTGAAAATCCGCTCGTGTGTACGCAGCATAAGCCACACATGAAGCAGACCCATGTGCATGAAGAGAGATGAATGGCAGCCTCAGCCCGGACTCCAGCCAGGCAACACTCCCAAAGCATTTTGCGCCGCCCCTTGGAGCTTAATCATGGTGATGTCACACAGACTTTTCATAAACTTCAGTTGGCCATTGCGCAGTACAAAGCCGTGGTTTGCCTGCAAAAATGTTTTTATTTTATTTTTTACAGTACAAACGTCACACACACCACCACAAAGCAGTGGTGTAAACCATGCACACGGGAGACCAGGCATTTTCATGTGGTGTAAATGAGCTGCAATAGCTGCCCAAAGTAGTCCCACCGCATCTGGTGTGAATCGACCCTTAACCGCTCGCCGACCAGCCGCCACAGATATACTGCGGCAGGATGGCTTGGCTACGTGAATCGCCATAGTTGTATGTCGCGCTCGTACACGGCGCACCCATTGGCCAGCGGGAGGAGACAATCAGCAGGTCCAGCGGACTTAATGTCCGCCGGGCACCCGCCATTGTTCCCCGCAGTGACAGAACGGGGATCTGCAATGGTAAACAAGGCAAATCTCCGTTCTGACCGAGGAGAAAGATCTGTGTGTTGTCCCAGGAAGCCCATCCCCCCCACAGGGTTAGAAACACAGTTAACCCCTTGATCGCCCCTGATGTTAACCCCTTCCCTGACAGTGTCATTAGTACAGTGTACAATGGGTGGTCCCAGCTGACAAAAGCAATTTAATGGATTCATACCGAAGGGAAAAAAAAATTCCTGAATATTCAGAAGCCCTACTGTATTTAATCCTACTGCGTAGGAGACTATTGTGCAAGTTACACTTGCTGTATTAGCCTTGACTATAGCCTGTAGCAACCTGTTTATTGAAGTTCAATATCTGAATTTATGCGTAGCGAAGGGTACAACATACACACAAAAACAGTAAAAAGGAAGCATAGCAGGTATAGCTGGATGCACAGGAATCTTGCAGCCTTGCCAAAGCAAACAGTGATAGTGAAAGCCTGCAAAGTGAACAATTATACGACTCATTTCCAACTCTGTTTCCGGACAGAATCTAGTGAAGGTGCGAGGCGAGAACAGCAGGGAACTCCTCGAAGAGAAACTTTGGAATTGCAGAAAACTAACATTAACTCATTACACATTCTGTCTTCTAAGAACTCAGGCTTGACAAGACAGCAGAGCAGAAGAAGGCAGCTCTATTAAAAAGACGAGACAACCCCGAGGCTGCAGACATAACCAGATACAACGGCTCACCACAACATTCTGTTGTCTATCAATAGGGAAATGTGTTTGCTTTTCGAGAGAAATGGTTATAAGCACAGCAGCCTTACAAGAGGGCTTAAAGGGATTCTATGACCTACATACTTCCAGACCTGTCCTCGGTTTTCCGGGACACATTTTGTATTAATGCATTCAGTTGTACCCAACTCTTTTATGGACCAGCTCTTTGGGCACCATGTCTGATAAACTTGAAAGACTTTTCCAGAATTTTCTTGGGAAATGTATTTTAATGAGGGAGGTCATCAGGTCTTTTCTCAACCCTCCCTAATTGTTCGGCTTGGGATGGGCACGCAGAATGTGATAACACATGTGCATAGCTATATTGTATACACATACTAAGGCCAATTTAGACAGAAGCCAATTAACCTACCAGCATGTCTTTGGAATGTGGCTGGAAAGAGGATTAGCCAGAGGAAACCCAAGCAAACACGAGAACATGCCAACTCCATGCAGGGGACACAATTTACAGAACTAGAAATGGGCTGAAGATGGTTCAATACATATATGGCCAATGAAAGATAAAGCTGGAGTGGACCAGCTAAAATAAATAAATAAATAAATAAAAAAAAAAAATAAAAAAAAAAAAAAAGGTAATATTTTTGGTCTTTTTGGTTTTAGACATTTGTTGCACAAATTACCAGTCAATAGAATTTTAGAGGCCCATTCACATCAGTGGGAGTACGTTATACATTTCTGTGTGGATTAAGGTTATAATATCCTGGCCACATACAAAGGGCATACACCCATTCATATTCCGATTAGAACATGTGAACATTGTGTCCCTAATCTAAACCTTTAGGGTGGCTTCACACTGCCCCCGTTGTGCTATAGCGCAGCTAACCTACAGCTTTCATGCAGGTTAGCTGCGCCTTCCCATAGACTTTTATGAAGTCCCTCCATTTTGGTGAGCTTTCTGAAAGAGCACCAAAGACAGCATATGCAGGAATTTTGGTGCGCTTTGTGAAACCGTACCAAAACCGCAGGTCCTCATAGAAGTCTATGGGAAATCACAGTTTACTTACAAAAAAAACATAGGTTAGCTGCACTTGAGCAAAAGTGCGGCAGGGCAGTGTGAAGCTACCCTTCGAAATGGCAACAACATGGCCTTGAAACCTTTTCGAATTTAGCCAACCTTAAATCTAAATAATTCATTCTACATGATGAGCTCATGAAACACGAGTCCCAACCTGCCTGAGCTGTCCCACCAGGAAGCTGCCAGAGCCAACAGCCAATCATAGGCCACAGAGGCATTCCCTTCTCTGCAGGCACACATAGGAGGAGTGCCGCTGTGGGGCAGGGAATGCCTTCAGCGCCAATGATTGGCAGACGGCTTTGACAGCTTCCCTGATGGATAGCTCAGACGGGCTTGGACTTGTGTCCGAACACACCTGAGCTCATCCCTATTCACTATTCCAAAATCTTTCCAATCTAAACCACCTTGCTATAGAAGGATACATACTTTTACATTATAACAAAACGGCGTTTCGTTCAAATCTGGAGTGTTGACTTAAAAATGCAACCTGTCCTACTTTTCTTTCAGCATGCAATGTGGTACGTTGGTGTGAAATGATACAATAGAACATAAGGCATACTTTGCCTTGTCTATGCATTGGGATTGCAATGGGAAACGCTGTCCATATGGTATATAGGGGGACCAATTTTTTTTTTTTTATTCAAGCTTTAAAAAAAAAAAAAAATAATAATAATCTATACAGTTTAGGCTAAAAGTGAACTTAGATAGTATTATATATTTGTGGCGCCATCTTGTAAACGAAAGTCACTGTACAAAAATGTCAGAAAACCAAAAGTTTACCATAATTATTTCCGGGATTCACAGCACTCAGGTCCTATAAATTGTATGAAAAAAGAGCAACCGCTTGCCGCCTCCTTTCACCAAAAGTAGTTTCTATTATAAAAGAAGAGAAGTATGTAATGATTTTAATACAGAATGCCCTTTTACAGGCACACAGGAATTCGACATCTAACCATAGGCCTTATCTGACAACAGATCCAATTGTCTGACATTCCATTTGAACCTAATCGCTAGAACAAAACTACTTTATGTAAAATGATCTTCCAGTTGCCTTAGTGACAAATCCCAGCAGTCTGGTGGTAATCTAAATCTACTCACACAAGTTAGAAATAATTAGGACCCCAAATTAAACCAAACACACCATTAATTCAAACAGTTAATGGCTGCCATAGGCATGGATGTGAAAGTTCTGCTTTAAAAAAAGGCACACATTGATCAGATGAGAAGTACTGACACTTTAAAGGAAATCTATGAAAAAAAAAAAATCACAGATTGACCCTGTTGATCGCTCTTGCAAATGGTAGATCGCCTGGTTTGCAATGGTAGGCTGGGAGGAAATAATAAATAAAAAAAACATTGGTAAACTGAATGTAAGAGGTGCACGGTGTGGTGGGTTTTACGGTTGGGTCAGAGTCATCAAGTTTGAAAAACATCAAAAAGCTTCATTTTTGATGTTCGGAAAACGTTGATGTTCATCAAACATGAATACTCTTAACCATCTTTATAAACACCATAATGGGGGCGTCTCTATCATTCAGTTCACCAACTGATTTTGAAAACCTCTTATCCTTTTTGTACAATGTCCACCTGAGAACCCATAAGAAAATGCAGGATTGGAGCCTCCGCATCATCAAGAGTGACTGATCTCACCCATCATGGAGACATGGTCTTTTCTCCACCTGCGTGGTTCACCATAACCTCACCAAAAGTAATTTTTTTCTTTTCTCTCTTATCACAACAATTCTTTGACGTAATTACTTTACTTTAGAAATACACTACACGGGTTCCCCGGGTTCTCCCGCCTCTCCCCTCTCCCGGTGGATATCTCAGGCCTCTCTATGGATCTCCAATCTGCTTTTTCGGTCTGACTCCTTGGACCTTTGGAGACGATCACCACCTGAAATCCATGTTTTTTTGTAATGGCTTTACCCGAGTCCTTGACTCTACAAGTATGCAGATTGGGAATTAGAACTTCACTAACGCCATCACTTCTTTGCGCGGCTCAAACCTACGCAATCCACAAGATAAGCAGCCAGCAAAATGTATAGGTTTCTCAGTACAGGTTTTCTTTAAATTTACACTGTTGGAAGATATAAAATTGAAGGTGCCTAAAAGGCCAACACATTTGCAGCAGCTTTACCCGAACACTGGGCAGTTCTAAACCACCAAAACGCCACTGCTTCCCAGAAGAGACTGAACATGCCTGCCCCCTACCACCTCCAATACATTCCTTTAGCCTTCGAGACTGCTCACAATAGTGATGGCCAATTGGGAATGCGAGCTGGGAGGGAGAAGTAAACACCTACACTACCCAAAAGGTTTAGAGCTTTGCCAAGGTCAACCAACTAATTTTCTTTAAACCTAGCCATAGACGGACTGAATTTCATCTAATTCCTGCTGAATTTAATGAAATTTGAGCTGTAGGTGGCCAATTTAAAGCGGAGTTCCACTCAAAAGTGGATTTTAAGCAAATGTGGAAAATTATTAGCTAAACAATGACTGCATAATACCAGATGCAATCACTGTTTGGTAGCAGCATTATGACTGCGGCCGTCCGACTAAAAAACCTGCTACATTTTATCGTAGATGTAGAAAAGGATCAAAATAAATGTGTATGGCCAGCTTAATTTTCATCCTGGAAAACGCCTTACACGCACAGTCGCTCCATCAGTTCAATCTCTATAGCTTCTGGATAGATAACAATACGACCACAGTAAATTGCTAAATAATTTTTTGCTCCTTGTGCACCGTTGGGGGAAATTTTCCTTTACTTCCTGTCCCAGAGACACATCAGGAAGTTAGAGAAAGTATTCCAAAAGAGGGAAATTTCCTTTTAGACAATTGTTCCCAGAAAAGGTGTTCAAATTGGAAGATTTTAAAAGTTACCTTTTGTTCTGGAGAGCACTCGAAAAATCTGGAATGTCTCATCACTTTATTTCTCGGTGATAATCGTCACCAGTACAAATAGAAGAGTGAATCTCCCCAATGGGGAACACAGACAACTAAAAACTTGAATCTAAACCACCCCCACTCAAAAAAAATCAAGGCTGGAGTTGCACTTTACAGGGAGAGTGCTGAGTTTTGGATTGGATGTGTTATCTGCTCAGCTGATAAAAGGTAAATTACCTTTATGTCTCTGCTTTTACAAATTCTTAACAAATTACAGTACTCTAATGCTTCCTGGAGAGCAACATGTGTGTCACAGGCTGACTTTACTCGTTGCCTGGAGTTGCTTTTAAGATCACATTGAGGGAGAGACCGGTGATCGGAGTCAGAGTGCAGGTGTGGCCGGTGACACACCTTGATGCGGTCTGTGGTTATGGCAATTGTCTATGAGTCGGATGATAACGTCTCCTGCCCACACTCTGACAAAGCATGCTGGGTAACATCACCTGGGAATGTTGACAAGGCAAAGCGAAAAAAAAAAAAAAAAAAAACACCACCATTATTAGCTGTGATTTTTAGCTTAATGAATAAGCAGCTATTTAGTGGGGCGTAAAGGTGGTGTTATTTTATTATTCACAGTTACTCCATCCATCTGTGCATGGAACTGATACAACAGCTTTCAGCTGAGAAACTCCAAGTCCCACAGCACAGATGATATCTACATGGAGCCTTGCATTTCCTACACCCCCCATCCCCACACTTACACCTCACAGATTGTCAACTGTCACTAGCAGGACTTCAATCCCTATGAATATTTATTATATTATAAAAGTTTGTCTAACTGCAAACACTTAAAAGCTCAACTCCAGCAAGGGCTTTCTAAAAAATAAAAAAGTCACCAGGCTCTGGAAGGATCCCAACAATAATGAAGTCTACCCAGATGCCTGACCGGCAGATGGCCGTACCCTCTCCAGGCAGAGCGGAGAGCGGTGACCAAGGCAGGACATACACAGTTTGAATCTGGGCTGGTTCAGCAGGAACCGGCCAAGAATCAAACCATAAATGGGCAGGCTGCATGTACCAAGTTGATCAATCGATCAACTTTGGTACAACCAGCCTGCCAGATTTGCTTCCGATTAGAGTTGCAAAATTCTGGATAAAATGAGAATCCCAATTTTTTTTTGCTTAGAATAAAGATCATGATTCTGTGTGACATCTTTCACATTATACAAAAAAATTGGCTAACTTTACTGTTTTTTTTTTTTATTAATTGAAGTGTATTTTTCCCCAAAAAATTTTCATATAAATGACTGTTGGGCAAATACAGTGCGACATAAAATATTGCAACGACCGCCATTTTATTCTCTAGGGTCTCTGCTATATATATATATATATATATATATATATATATATATATATATATATATATATATATAATATATAATATATATATATATATAATATATATATATATATATATATATATATATATATATATATATATATATATATATATATATATATATGTTTTTTTCCCCCATTTTCACCAAATCCTACCAGTAACACACCTCCTGTCCGAAGGTGACAACACTCACTCTATATTAGCAGTGGAGGACAAGTAGTGTTTTAGGACTACAGAGCACCTCCTCCTCTTCTCCTGTATTCCAGAAATTCTGCAAGGAACAATTAACTACAGATAAAGAGTGCACAGGAAGTCACCAGCTCACTATCTTTCAATAAAATATTGTACAGAACAAAATGGAAGAAATAAGAGAAGTTTATTGCCGGGGTTTACATACCTATCAAGCCACAATAGAAAAGCACCGAAATTTCCAAAACATATTGGGCAAAAATTGTGTTTTCTGCATTTTGCCAACAGACAAAAAGGCGTCAAAAACGCACGCAATTTTACCACGATTTTACTGTGCTTATGGTACGTTTTTAATAGGTCATGGGACTCAAACGCATCAATAATGCGGTTATCGATGCCTTTCAACAGGGAGGTGCGTTTTTTTTAAACTGACCAAAAATGCAGCAAGCAAGATTTTTGACACCACAATGGAAGCGCAACGGACATGCATAGAATTTAAAGGAATGCATTTTTCTTGCACTAAAAGGTGCCGATAATGGCCGACAATTCATATTCAATTAAATTCATGATTAAAAAGTTGAGTATAATACAATTATATATAAAAATATAAATTTTATATATGCATCCTGAATTTTCGGTTTCAGTACACCTTTAAAAAAAAAGTTACTTTTTTTGCCATACAATGCACTCACTAGACTAAAAATAAAAAAAGCACTATGGTGTTGAGTGATTTACAAAGCATTTCAACACAAAAGGTAATCTAGTGTTTCCTTGTCATCTGCCATCAGAGGAATGGACCTTTAGTCATCACTAGGTCATCCAGAAGTGCACTAGGAAGTATTTATCAGTTCTTTTATGTCACCAAAAGGACCAGAAATGCTTGAAACTTTTTGACCTTTTTTGACCATCCTGAACCCCAGATATGAATCACCCTTGTCCAGTCTATCACAAAGGATGGAGGAAGAACTATTATATTCCCAGCATGGCTAGAGTAGGCCAAAGACTGGGAATTTCTTTGCATGGTTTTGCACAGACAGTGTTCCTGCTGAACCGGCCATTCAAATCTTCCAAAGATTTGATTGGCCGGCCTTACACAATAAAAAAAATAATAAAAAATAAAAAAAACGTGGCTTAGTGGGTTAGCACTTTAGCCTTGTAGCAATGGAGTCCACAGTTCGAATCGTGGACAGGACTATGGAGGACATGGAACTTGCATGCTGTCCCTGTGCTTGTGTGGGTTTCCTCTGGGTACTCCGGTTTCTTCCCACACTGCAAAGACATGCTGGTAGGATAATTGTCGCCTGTCTAATTTGGCCCTAGTCCAAGTATGCATGCGAGTCAGAGACCTTCAATTGAAAACTCCTTGAGGGAATGCACCGATGTGAATGTACAATATGTAAAGTGCTGCATAAATGGTCAGTGCTATATAAATACATTATAAAAGCAATATAAGAGTGACCCAATTTTACCAAAATTTTATTATTTTCAAAGTGTGCCAGTCATTGGTAAACCAAGACCGGAATTTTTAGTTTGCAGTTTTTGTCTCAATAAGACTAAAAAACAATAAACCAAATAAACACTTGAAATGTTACAGAAATGTAAAAGCATCTGAGACCACAGAAAAGTTACAATTTGATGTACTTTTTAAAGTAAAAAAAAAAAAAAAAGCTAATTAGTGAGCTGAAAGGTACGTCAAGACCAGCAAGAGGATTAAGGAACTGAAACTATAAAGTGACATTTTAATCCTTGTCAACTACAACAATCAACTCTTTAGAGATTTGCCTGGGGATTTTTCACTAAGACCTGGAAATGAGCACTCTCTGGAGGTGGGGGTGGTCAGATATTTGGTGATGGGCTGTGCGGTGCCCCAAGGAGTGTTCGACCTCGAGCTAAACATGGCATGCAGATTAATGTCAGGAAAGCAAAATGGTGAAAAGATAGAACAATAGAAACAGGGAAAAACACTGCTGGGAGCCACAACAAAGACAAGAGCTGGATGGAAAAAAATAAAAATAAAATAAAAACTAAAATAAAAATTGGAGGGGGGGTTAAAAAAAAAAAAGAAACAATTTATCCAGCCTGGCAAAATACTTCAGTGTTTTGTATAGCTGCCCTCAATTTATTGTGTCAATATTTGCATCTGTTTTATTACGCCCGGTTGTTTTTTCTCCTGTTAAAACTTAACTTGACTTTCGTATTAAAACCAAACATTGTGAAATAAATGTTAGGACTTTCACATAGTTGCTTTAGGTAGACTTTAGAACGAAACAATTATTTTTTGTTTAGTTTAATGTTTAGCCTCATGCACACTGTGCATTTAGGGTGCAGGTGAGGAACGGCACACTAACCAGGTTTTGCGGGCGAGGAACGGCACACCATCCAGCCCCACTGCTGGAACCTTTAAAAATCTAATGCTGCATACAGACGATTGGAATTTCCGACAACAAATGTTGGATGTGAACTTGTTAGCGGAAAGTCCGACCGTGTGTGTGCTCCATCGAACATTTGTTGGCGGTCTTTCTGTCAACAAATGTTGGCTAGCAGATTCTCAAATTTTCCGCCAACAAAACATTGTCGGAAAGTCCGATCGTGTGTACACAAGTTCACGCATTCTCAGAATAAAGCGGAAGGAGCCGCACTGGCTATTGAACTTCCTTTTTCTTGGCTCGTCGTACGCCTTGTTCGTCGCCACGTTCCCACATTCGGAATTGTTGGCCAACATTTGTGTGACCGTGTGTATGCAAGACAAGTTTGAGCCAACAACCTTTGAACAAAAATCCACGTTTTGTTGGCAGAAAGTCCGATTGTGTACGGGGCATAAGAGGCTAAAAGCTGATGGGGCTTGGATGGTGCACTGAGTGCTACTAATGTTTATGGCAATGTGTGCGCAGGGACAAATGCATGTACTGCAGGCTTCTTGCATTCTGGGCACTTGTCCATAGGTGCATACTACCCTACACATTCATACAGCTCAGTGCGCAGTCCAATTGCTGCAACCTTCAGCCTCTCAGAGCTGTACAGGCTGCTGGCAGAATGGCTGGACAGTTCATCGGTGCCTCCTACCCACTCCTAAAGCCAGACCCTCAAGCACCCTGCGTGCATAGGGTCTTACAGGTATTTATATAGTGCAGACAGTTTACGCGGTGCTTTGTGTACTATTTACGAGTCCCAGCCTTCAAGCGACTTACAATCTTATGCCTAGTACACACGGGATGAATGTCGGGAGACATCGGCCTGTTCAATAAACACCGTCCAACATTTGGCCCGTGTGTGTGGCAGCCAGTCTGGAAGAAGCCAGCTTCTGTCAGACGAGCATGCTGGAAAACCAGCAGCCAACCAGCTGCCAATCAGTGCTCTCAGCCAAATGGGCATGCTGGAAAACCAGTAGCCGACCAGCTTCCGATCAGCCAATGGCTGAGAGCGCTGACCGGAGTGTTCTGGCAAGGGGTGGGGGTGTCCCCCTGTCAAAATACAACACCTTAGCAGGGGAGATCACTGTACTAAATGTCAGACTAAAGTCGGAACGGTCAGGTTTTTTTTTTTCGTTCAACCCGCTGAATATATATATATATATATATATATATATATATATATATATATATATATATATATATATATATATATATATATATATATATATATATATATATATATATATATATATATATATATATATATATATATATATATATATATATATATATATATATATATATATATATATATATATTAGTGTGTACCGGGCATAAGGCCCTTATCTCACATGCATACAGAAGCTGCCCATAGACTGTTCAAATCTCTGCCTCTTGAGCAGGGACTGAGATTCCAACCACGTATAGACAGGCTGAATGTACCAAAGTTGATCAATCGATCAACTTGGGTACAAAACAGCCTGCCAGATTTTACATGCAATTATTGCTAGCGGCTATTATAACCAGTGTTGATGTGGGAATCAGTCTATGGCCGGCTAAATACTTGGGCCAATCAACTTACCAGCATATCTTTGGAGCATGGGGGGAAACCAGAACACCCTGAGAAAACCCTTAAGAGCACAGGGAAAACCTACAAAAATCCATGCAGATCATGTCCTGGTTTGGATTTGAAGCTCAGGACCCCTGTGCTGAATTGCTAACCACTAAGCTACTGTGCTGCCCAGTAGGAAACACTCAGATTATGATTGCTCCATGAAGATCTGTTTATAACAGATTACGTAAAGTTCACATAAACACAACATTCCATTATAAAATAATAAAAAATTGTGCCGGATGGCAACTTTTATTTGGTACCTAGGAGAACTGAAGAGGTACAATAGGCATAAGAGATCAGGAAGGATGTGTGAGCTCCAGAGACACAACATTCCATAGCTACAGCTGTGTCTACACCTCTTATGGAAACAAGCTAAATCTGAACTCTAGCCGCGGTGGTTAGCTCAACTGCTTGTACAACATGCTATTTACTAACTAGATTATTTGCCGTTTGGCTTTAGATTAAAAGTGGCAGTAAATTCAGACATGCTTTTAAATCTGTGCCCTGACGGAAAATTGTTCATGTTGCAATTTAAAAAAATACGTTCATCTGAAGGATCTGCTGGGACTAGTAGTCCATGAAAGCTGGCCTAATCTGCTCAGGCAGAGGCAAAAACGTATTTAAAGTATAAAGTACTGTATAATCTAAAGCCATTTTTCTCCATTTTTGGACAGAGAAGGTAAAGTAATACTGGACCCTTTTGTTTAAATCAGGAGAAGTTGCTCATGGTAGAACTTTGAGTTTTTATTCTTCTGAGGTCTCTACTGGGGTAGTTGATCCAGGGAATATCCGATTGTCTCTGGGGGGGTCAGGAAAGAATTTTTATTCTCCCCGCTGGAGCAAACAATCGTGCTTTATTGAAGTTTTTTTTTGCTTTCTTGTGGATTATCTAAGGATATATGGAGATCTTTCTTCTGTATTTGATTGTCAAAAAAAGACTGCATACAATATCTCCACCCGAAACCAACTTTGATGCGTTTCACCACTGGTGGCTTGCTGACAAGGACCAGACAGATTGATATTCCTATAGCACTCATTCCTGGTATATGTGGCTCGTAACAAAATGGCAGGTGCTGTAGCGATTACCAGTCGGGTCCTGGAAACCTCAAAACAAACGTACATATTCGCCAGCACACCATGGATCGAGAAAACTTCGTCCAAAAAAGGTTTAATGAAAAAAATTACATCACAAAAATATAAGGTGCAACGTTTCGGAGCCGCGCAGGACCCCTTCGTCAGGCATGTGATGACAAGGACAGCAGAAGTCCAGCAGTGGTGAAATGCATTAAGGAAGGTTGTCTTCGGGTGGAGATATTGTACGCAGTCTTTTTTGTGACAATTATCCAACACAGAAAGAAGGTCCAAGTTTTGGAGTGCGGCTAACATTTTTAATAATTTTGACAGAGAGTGGACACAGACTGTGGTAGCCAACACCAGGGTTGTCCATGGATGATAAAAGGAGCAGGTCTTTAGCTGAGCCATGGGTTTAAGTAGGTTCTTGGTGTGGAGATTAAATTTTTTTCTATTTTTTGAACTTGGACTTGGACTTGTGTCCTTTTTCAACCCAATCGCTGGTCCTGATTTCCCTTGTAAAGGTGGCTCCTTGGCGTGCTGGTTCCCATTGAGTCCCACTGGACCCGTTCTTAAAGTGTTACTAAACCCAGGGCCCTGCCTGCATTCACTATATCTGGTCTCCCACAGTACACAGAACATGGAAATACAACAATTTTTAGTAAATACAAACTGCTAAATATCTTTTCTCATCAGCAGTATATAGCGGTCTTCTGACTTCTATCAGTGTCTGGTTAAAGCTTGTAGGAGGAGTTTTTATTCTCCTCCGACTTTCCTATGAGGCTGCAAGACCCCTGAGACCCTCATCGGCACAGGGCCAATCGGCACTGTTCAGACAAACATGCACTCTCCCAAGACAAAAAAAACCTTCTAACAATACACAAACTGAGCATGTGCAGAGTGCCCCAAGACTCTGTTCTATCAGCAGATGGATTGGGGAATGTGGAAAAAGAGGAGGATCAGACCGCATCAAAAAGCCTTTTTACACAATGCGGAAGATTAACCCTTTAGGTGTCACAGTGGGTACCAGTGAGAGTATAACAGGCATGCTTTACTGCAGATACAGACTGATTTTACTGTTGTGGGTTTAGCAACACTTTAATTACGCTCATATAATAAAAGAAAGCAAGGACATCATGTCTGGGCATGAATATGCAAAGGTGCAAAGGAACTGCATTCTGCTCACATAATTTGTAATACAAACATCTTTGCCATTCTGAAGCTTCCCTCCAACCACTTTGCATATTATTTTATATATACTGTTATTCTGTACTTGCCAAATATGCTGCAGAAATCTCCCTCCACTGAGTCTGGCTGCAGCCATTTTAACTGTGGGCATCTGAAGCAGCTGCCTGTTCACTTCCTGGATTTCCCTGTGTCCATTGCAGCCTTGTCCCAGTGCAGCCTTGGATAAATTTAAAATTGGCACCGCCGAGACTGGGCGGAGCGGAGCGAACGCGGCCGATATCGCAGGGACTGGGCGGAGCCGAGACAAACATAGCCGAGTGTACTTGGCTCTTCTCGGCTCCGCTCACAGTCACACCCAGTCCTGCCCTATGATGGACATAACACAGGTCCAATGGCTGGACTGGGCATGACTGAGCGGAGCCGAGTACACTTGGCTATGTGTACTTCGGCGGCGATCGCTCCACTCACAGTCACGCCCAGTCCCGCCCTATGATGGACATAACACAGGTCCAATGGCGGGACTGGGCGTGACTGTGAGCAGAGCCGAGTACACTCGGCTATGTGTATCTCGGCGGCGATCGCTCCGCTCACAATCGGCGGAGATGGACTGGTATCGGTGGGGATCAGCGTATAACACGC
>CM053032.1:242239079-242281579 GCA_028564925.1 Lithobates sylvaticus
GAAAATTACTTCAAAAAAGCACAAACACAATAAATTTGTCACCTAAGCTAAAATTTTCTTGCCCTAAAACACACAGGAAGACCATTTTCATGTGAAGAGTTTTGAAAACTGTACTGCCAGTGTATTTAGGCTGCACATTTATGTTAACTTCAGCAGTAACAAAACCCTCATCCACTCCAGGCAGATGATGAGGGTCCCTGATTTTAGGAAGTTAAATAAACAAAAAGCAGCATATTTTCAGAAGTCACTGCACTCAATCTTTCACCTAGGCCAGATACCAAAGACGTTCTGATAAACGATGTATATATGAGAACGCCATGTATGTAACGTGTGTTTGTGAAGGCTCTTTTGTCAATGAAGTAATTAAAAAAAAAAGGAATTTTTAAAAATTGTGTTTTTTTTTTTTTTCTAAGTGGGCAGATGTGTCCAAGGCAGCATTTTGCAAAAGAAAATGGAGAAGAAAAAAAAAAATAAAAATGGAAAGTTTGAGTAAAAACTCAAGTAGACCCATAAAATTGCTCTCCGGACTTTGGCAAATGCGTAGACTACACATTCTGTAGATTGAAAGAAATGTGGCAAAATCACGAGTTGAATTGCTGGTGAATAGAAGACACGGGCATATAAAACTAAATTCCCCATTTAACGGGCTTCCTCTTCTGATAAAAGTTATAGCAGATGTGCAATTTGAGAGCAATTTTTATAATTGGGAGTTTCTCAGTAATTTGGGTTTGGTCGGAATGTGGCATCTCAAGTCGTTTGAATTCAGCCTCGATTTCCTCCTCCGATTTACCATACCACCCCCGGGAATGGGAAAAAAAAAATTCCCTTTTATCCGAATACATTTATTCTGATCTTTGGTCTCTTTTTATAAGCTTGTAAAAATTAGGTTTACTGTCTCTCTGTGTATTTACTTTTGAGTCACATGAAAGAACTGGTTCTTTCCCCCCCCCCATTATTTGCAGCCAACTGATTACTTAATTAATAAGAAAAAAAGTACGGGAATTTCCTGAAACGTAACAACTAGTAAGAGAAAGCCAAAAGAGAACCTTGAGACACAGCAAGAACAAAAAGCTTACAAAGTAAGTGCCTTTTTCGAGAATGGTCATTGTAAAAGCGTCAATCAGTTGCGTAGACATCCAGTCCAAATTTTTTTTCACATTTTCATTCCTTTCCTATCCTCGTATATAAATATTGGCTTTATAGTGGAAACTGTTCTTGGCAAAGGCGGAATTTATTTTACCACAGCTGGTTACAAAGACTACATTCTCAACGATGACTTCTCTTGCCCACAGCAAGATATGCGCTAACCACTGGAACTAACGCGGTGGAGGCCCTTTAAGCAACAGAAACTGGCTGATGTTTATCGAGTAACCAACTGCGTGATCTGTCGGAGAATATCCTTCCATGTGCCACTCAAAAAAAAAAGTATTTGGTTATACAACGGGGCGGAACGCACTGAAAATGAGATTAACCTTTTGTACTCGGAAAAGGCAGCTGAACAGGGCTATAAAAATGTTAATTCTACGACATTGATGGTCAGAGCTTTCATCACCAATAGTGAAGGACTTGATAGTTTCCCCATTTGGAGAACAATCCCCCCCCCCCCCTTTTCAATGGTACTGCGACCTCTGCGTTCATTTTATACATTTAATTTGTAACATTCTGAAGGTACGAGAAACATTTTGTTTTCTTACCGCTTACTTTCCTTTCCTCAAAGATTATACTCTTGAACCAGAGACATTTTTTTCGGGACGTGCAGAATTTTTGCAAACTTTCTAGGTTTCCTAATAAACCTCGTTATGATATTAAACGGACTTAGATCTGACTCTTCAAAGCATGGAATCACTGGCACAAACTGCATCACGCATAGGTAGATTAAGGGTTGGGTTACATAAAAGATTTTTTTTTTTCCCTCAAAGAACAAACGATTCATACCCATTATCCATTGACACTTGAAAACCAGCTTAAGTTTACAGGCTAAGCAGAGGCCAATGATTCACGAGGCATGATGGTGTAATGTCAAACATGTATGGTTTATCTAGCCGCCCTAGCGCGGCGTGTTTACTCCATGAGAATCTATTGCTTGACGTGTAGGGGGTCAATCTCAGGCAATTTGGAGATTTATTTCTAAGACAGGTAGCAGAACCCAACCATAAATCTCTCTTGTAGCCCAGCCATACTACAAAGTTGCTGTCCAACAATATTTTTTTTTTTCCCCTTTCCCTGTAAATGTAACAAGGCCTTCAGGACCTGCTGCATATTGTAGTTCCTCAACAGCTGGAGCGTGAGAGATTAGCCATGTCTAATCTTCTGAGCAAAAGGGAAAAATATTCATTATGGCATAATGAGTAATTTGCAGACACCTGCAATCCCTTAAAATTATACAGAAAACATACAAGATTAGCAGCGGGGAATTAATTTCATTTTCTGAAACAGCTGCACGATCTTACAGAGGAAAAAAAAAAAAAAGTACACAACATTTCCATTACGGAGTTAGAAGGGACAGTTCCAACAGTCATCCGAGTTCACGTCTTTAGCACAAACGCTTATTTCCAGTTTAACACTTTTTCATTCATATTAGGTGCTACTAATTTTTACGGTGTTGCCTTTGGCGCTGGTTCCCTCTCCTCAAGTAAGCTGTAAGCGACGTGAATGTGCCTTCACGTGGCTTTTGTGGCCCTAAGCCATCTTAATATCCACATATGAAGCTCGTACAATGTTCTTACCTCCAGAAATAACTCATGATTTTACCTACATATTTAATTCTCTCTCAGGAAAAAAAAATCAAAAATAATAAAATAAAAACCAACTCCAGCTGCATGTCTGCAGGACTGAACAGATACTAAGCTTGAGGCTTTTTGCTGGGGCGAAAATTGAAGAAATGTGTAGACTGATCAGCTCAAAGATTACAAACAAGCCGAATGATAACCAGTATTTGCTCCAAAATTTTGGCAGCCGAAACATATGGTGTCATCGGTATTTTGACGATAAAAGGAAAAAAAAAGGTAGACAAAAGCGACGAAAAACGCACACGATTTAGCCTTCATTTTACTGTGCTTATAGTGTGTTTTTTTCATAGGTCATGTGACTCAAAAAACACACATAAAAAAAATGTAACATGAGGTGTGTTTTTGGTGCGGTTCTGACCAAGCAAAATTTTTAACACTACAACGGAAGTGCAACGGACCAGTGTGCAGACACACATAGAATTTAAAAGGGATACATTTTTCTTTCGCTTTTCCTGCGCTAAAGGTGCCAATAATGGGCGACAAAAAATTCCTATTCTTTAATTATCATGAATTTAAAAAAGTCAAATACAATATACGATATATATATATATATATTTTTTTTTTTTTTTTTTAAACCGGTCATGGGTGTACCTCTAATTTGCTGATGCACGCTGTCCATTAAAAAATATGTGTTTCTCTTATTTTGATGTCCCAAAAAACACAAAAAGAAGATGTTTCCCAGAGACAATGGTAACCTGGACACAGCTATTAATTAAAAAAAAATTAAAAAATTTAGACTGTTCTTGTTTCTGTTTTTTTTCCATTTTACGTATTATGTGAAAATTTCAATAAATAATATTGATAAAAAACAAAAAAAAACAAAATGGGGGTAAAACTGCTCGCTCCTTCCAAAGCTATTTTTTTTTTAAACCATTTAAATAATTTTTCTTTGGAACAGGTATAAAATAAATCTTTTTTTGTTTTTTAACTTCTGCATGCATTTTTCATGACAAAAATAAATATCAAAAGGTTGGTTCATCCAAAAGTATTCAGTTTAGCTATAGACAGAGCCTATCTGGATCAGTCACCCTTATGCGTCTTGGATACTCTCAACAGGGAAATCTCCTCGCTAAAATTTCTAAGCTTGCCCTTTTTGACCAATGCATGGTCCTAAATCTTTAATTGCATTCTCCATAGAGTAAAATAAATGGAAAAAAAAAAAAAAAAAGTTCCAGAAGAGTGGGAGCCCCTTATAAAAGGCCACAGCAGGTATGTTAAACCAGAAACTCGGTTCTCACAATATTTAAAGCCAAACTCTAGCAACATTTTTAGAATGATCTCTTGCTGTGGAGTTGCACCCGCACTGTAAGGGTTAAATTGTATGTTTAGTCTAGGGGAGAAAAGAAACACTTTTACTTAGCGGATCCTCCGGTTCCTTGGCGTAATCCCGTCCAATGGAGGACTATGGACCCGGTTTTGGTCTGGATGAGGTTAGAATTCTAGACTGCTAGAGCATGGTGGAGAAGGCGCTGTGGGGACCGGTCTAGCAGCGTGAAGGAGCGTAATATAATGCAAGTAAATCTTTTTGTGTTCCCCAAGACCTAAAATGAGTAATTAACCCTTGCAGTAGGGGCGCAGTCACAGCAAGGAATAATTTTCTCAGTTGCCCAAAGTTGAGCTTTAAAAAAATAAAACTTGACAGTTGGTTTGACACGCCAGCATCCACCAAACACCAGTTTTGGTTGGCGTCACCTCTGAAATATCTAATTGTCATATGAAAATCAGCTAATATCATCCCTTGTATTCCGAGAGTAAAGGAATGACTTTCAAAAACAGCTTGTTATAACCTAACCAAGCTTAAGTTCTACAAAAGTGTCTGCAAGAACGCAACATTCCAGGTGTATTTTCTTGGAACAATCTTTTTTTGGTGTACAAGAACTTATACTGAAAAATATTTCTTCGGGCGGATTAGAGAGAGTTTTGAAATTTGATGTTTTTGAGTACACATCCTCCTTGTGTAATGGAACCCCCCTCAAGTGCCTAATCCCTCGTATACATGGTTTAAAATAATCACCCACCGACAACTGGCGTGCATTCCTGCAACTGCAACATGCCTACAAAATTTCCATTTTAAAAAGACTTAAAAAAAAAAAAAAAATAATAATGTTTCATGATAGCTGGAGCATATAGCTGAAGCAAAAACACACTTTTTTTTATATGAACACCACCAGTCATGTGGCTGTGCCATTTATTTGCTGAAGGTTAATTATCTATTAGAAACCCAGACCAGTCAAGGTGGCTGAACTGTTCACCCTTCCCGCAGCAAAGCTGGAAGACTGCTCCGAAATCAACAATTTATTTTTATTTAAAAACACATAAATAAATGGGTGGCTGATCTTCACCTCGTCACTAAAATTATCTCTTTAATAAAACAAAAGTCACACATTTTCTGCTGTTGAAAATGTGTTTAATAGGATTTTCCTTCCATTTCTTGCCACTTATTAAGGCTTTAATTTTCAAACCATTCGTCAATATATTTAAAAAAAAAAAATAGTGTGATAAGAAATAAAAAAAAAATAATAAAATATCAAATCGCATTTAAAAAAAAAATAAAATAAATAAAAAGCAATTATATGTCACAATAGAAAAAAAAAAAAATAATATATTTTAATTTATTTTTCAAATCCTGAAATGGCCACAAATGCCAGAGATGTGCCGATGTGCCGCAATTGGAAGAAGATTTCGTTTAAGAAAATGATAGACATGGCTGAAATAGGAGGTTTACTGGTAATTAAGCTTCCGATTTCTGACAACTTAAATTTGGCTTTTTTTTTTTTACACTTTAAGTCTCTATAACAAAATGATCGCGAGGACACTTAGGGGAACAAAAAATGCTTTAGATACACTTTAATTTTCAACTGACGAAAAATTAACTGAATAGTGATGTGCCGGTCTAGATCGGCTTCTGAAAAAATAGGGTTATCAGCATTTTGCCAATGGAATAAAAAAGGTACCGATAATGGTCGTCGAAAAACGTGTGCAATTTTACTGTGTTTACAATGCATTTTAATGGGGAGGGTTGTTTTTTTTTAACTAACCAAACATGCACCAAAAATGCGGCAAGCAAGATTTTTAACACTGCAACGGAAATGCAACAGACCAGTGTGAAGACATACATAGCATTTAAAGGGATGCAATTTTCTCAAGCTTTTCTTGCACTTTTTTTTTAATAAACGCAAAAGCGATTCAAAAACTGCTCAGTGTGAAAGCAGCCTATCGGTCGAAAAGGTGCAGATATTAAATTCATATTTATTTCAATTCATGATATTAAATTTAAAAAAAAAAAAGTCTTACAATTATACAGTAAATACTTGAATTGCAAGCATAATTTGTTCCGGAAACATGCTTGTAATCAAAAGCACTTGCCCATAATTTGCCCATAAGAAATAATGGAAACTTAAATGATTTGTTCCACAACCATTTATTCAAAAGGTCCTTTAGATTACAGCCCATATGAAAAGATTATAGCAATGTGACCATAAAATGTCCATCCATAAATGGAAGACTCCACAAGGGGATTAGAAGCAAAATCCAGCAGAAGCTACAGAGTATAAAAGAGAAGAGAGGCGCCTCTAAGGCTACTTTCACGGTGGGGGCGCTGGCGGTAAAGTGGCGCTATATTTAGCGCCGCTTTACCGGCATTTTAGCGGCGCATTTCAGCCGCTAGCGGGGTGGTTTTACCCCCCGCGAGCGTCCGAAAAAGGGTCAATACCGCCCGCAAACCGCCGCTGCAGCGGCGGTTTGCGGGCGGGTTCGGCGCGCTGCCCCATTGTTTCCAATGGGACCGGGCGCTATAGGAGCGGTAAATATACCGCTCCTATAGCGAGCCAAAGATGCGGCTTGCAGGACATTTTCCAGCGTCCTGCAAGCGCACCGCTTCAGTGTGAAAGCCCTCGGGCTTTCACACTGAAGACACAGCAACAGCTGTTTGGGGTCGGTTTGCAGGCGCTATTTTTAGCGCAATAGCGCCTGCAAACCGCCCCAGTGTGAAAGGGGCCTAAGTGTAGTAATATGGTTACATTTAATGTCTGTCTGTCTGTCTGTCTGTCTGTCTGTCTGTCTGTCTGTCTGTCTGTCTGTCTGTCTGTCTGTCTGTCTGTGTATTTTTAAATGTCCATTTCAGTTTTCGGCCAAGTGCATCTTGAATTTTAGTTTCGGTCCAGAATTTTCATTTTGGTGCACCACTACTGAATATATTGAAATGTTTAATATTTAGCCCTCAACATAAAAATCATACAAAAACACACTAGACTTCCTTCAAAAATATTGTATTAAAATAAAAAAACTGCACAATTAAAAAAGTAGGAAGAGCGCAGTTTGCAAGTTCAGGGATTCAAATTTAATATTTAAAATCAGACTTACAGTTAAAATAAATACCTTGAACATTTTTAATCTTTAGCTCTCAAAATAATAAAGAATGTACAAACAAACACACTAGACGTGTCCTAGGAATATCCGTAAAATAAAATAAAAACTGCACAAAACGAAGTAGGAAGAGTGCAGTTTTGTAAGTCCGGGGATTCAGCAATCACGCTCAAAGTCACTAGAATTAACTCCGTAAATACACTTCCTGTGAGCTGTACTCCATAG
The DNA here is from genome assembly GCA_028564925.1 of Lithobates sylvaticus. Taxonomy (NCBI): domain Eukaryota; kingdom Metazoa; phylum Chordata; class Amphibia; order Anura; family Ranidae; genus Lithobates; species Lithobates sylvaticus. The sequence continues at coordinate 242,246,459 of CM053032.1, forward strand.
GAGACGGCAGCTTAGGCTATACACAGCAGGGGGGAGAAAGATCTACATTAGGCTCACACAGCAGAATAACCCCTCCATGAAACTGTAGAGAGATAGTCTCAACGACTTACTGTTCTTTAAAAACCTCTATAATACGTTGTAAAAATAAACTAAATGAATCTGCTGTCCTTTTGGAATGTAGCATTCAATCCTCAGGTTACATAGGACTTTTTTTTTTTTTTTAAGGGAATACATTCCAAGAGATGTATTTTTTGTTAAACCAATCACTAGGGTACTATGGCAAGGATATTGTAGTAGGGGACCTTGAATCGGTTACCAAAAGCAACCAGGTTTGCTAAAAGTCCTTCAGCAGTGGAGGCTCCTAAAGTACGTCAGAGAAAACAAAAGTTGGGTACTTTCCAACTTTTTTCGGTTGAGAATTACAGAGATGCATTGATTAGCAAGAAACCTAAAAATCACCAAAAACTGTTCATTGTGGACTTGACTTCCATAGAAGTAGCAAGCAGATTAATAATACAGAAGGGATGTCAAAAAATACAATCCTTCACGTTCAATCTAAACAAAGATTCATGTTACTACAGACACAAAAAGACCTCTGTGCCTTTAGACAACCGAATCCCAGGAATGACTTCTGCCTAAAGATAAACAAGAATTTCAATCCATAATCCAGCACCCACACGGGTGTCTGGTATCGCTATCAGCATGGCGTGTCACCTGCGGGAGAAGCAGATTTTGTGACTGATGAATTACAACCTTGGGACCTGAAAGAAGAAAAAACGCAGGAGAAAAAAAAAAAAAAAATACAAAAAAATACAAAAAGGAAGCTTTTCCTTGCGATTACCCCACAGTGCTGCAAATATCGCAGTCTTGAGAATTTGTGGTTTAAAGCTGCCCCAGTTAAAAAGGTAGCTTGAAAGACATGTCAATTAGTGACGCCAAGTTCATATTTGAGGAATGCAAATCAAATTGATAATAATGTAAAGGCATTATTTTGTCACTGTGAATTCCCCAGGTTGGCAGTTAAGATTTTTGCGTGTTTTATAGCAAGTCAGCTTTTCAGGAGCTGCTCCTCACAACGGATGAGAGGACAATCTAATTTTTGTGATTAAGAAAGTAAGAAAAAAAAATTAAAAAGGCCAACGAGTCAAACCAAGTCTTTTAGGTATCGCTCAACCTAAAAGGAATGTTAGGGTGGGCACCAGCAGCGTGAACCTTCTGCTAGACTCTGATCTCTGAGATTTTGATGACAGGCTATCCCTCGTGTCTATTACTTGCCACAAGGCTGAGTTCCTAATTATTTTTACACTAAAGAAACCTTTTGCTAGAACGTCCTGGGGCATAAGGTGGTACTCAATTTTGGGTAGTACCAGATGGCTCAAATGTTGAGGGTGTTTAAAAGGGTGGTGAAATTTGAGGGATCATAGATTGGTCCTAGGCAACTGAACCCCGTCAGGATATGCTCTACTAAAATCCTGGGGTAACCAGGCATGGTATGGTCTTTTGGTAATATGGCACCAATGTGTGGTGGGTGAGGAGAAACTTGTACAAAGAGCCAAAAGGCTTTGTATTTGATGGCACATCATCATTCATTCATTCATTTGGCTCTACAATGGGCAGGACTGGCAATTCTGATGAGGATATCCTGCCACTAAAATCCTACAGGAGATACAAGAACCAGCCAATGTGTATATATGTACTCCAGTTTGCCAGGTTCCATGCCAAACTCAAATGTCAACTGAGTTGGCCTTCAAAAGGGGTAATGTTGACAGTAAAGTGCTCCGTAGCAATTCTTCAAATTATTGTTCAATGACTATACTAAGCTGATCACATTGGTTGCTACAGGCTACCAAGTCTACAACACCAACAATGCTTTTAGCACCACATTTCGGAATAAGCCAGCGTCTCCTGACATTTCTCTTCAATGTTCTGTCTCTTCACATTTTAGGAAATACAGATTGGTGTTTTTTTTGACAGACGTTATATTATATATTATATTATATTATAAAACCTACTACCGGTAGACAATCTCTCAGGTGGCCTGGCTTGTTCCATAATGCTCACGGCACCCTCAACAACTACACAGAATAAAAGAAGGTTGCCGATTGGTTGTCCAGGTTTACCAGACTTTACATATTGCTCTGCACTCTGTTAGACCTGTGTCTACTCATATCCATTTTATTTTTTCTTAGAACACTACATTCACACAACAAAAGGAAGTTGCAGTCCATGACCTGCATAAATCACAAATCAAGAAACAACTTGTCAGAACGATTAATAGCCCTGCTGTCATTTATTAGACAGAGACTCTTACCTTCTGTACATTGCAAGATGGCAATAAGAAGAAACAACCAATGGGTTTGCATTCTGCCGCCAGGAGACACCATTATTGATCCCTCGTAATGATTTCTTTGTATTCCTTAAAGAATCCAGTCAGAGAAGTCCAACTTCATTGAGGAGAGGGGTAGACATTATTCATGCCTAAAAGAGAACAATAGATATTCAGTGGGATAATACACAAAAGAGAAAAAAAATCAATGCATTATAGGGCAATTATATAAATCACAAGCAGCCATTTTAGAAGCTGAACCTACAATTTAATACAGAAGTGTGAGGTTTCTGAGGTACACCAGGGCAGTCATTTTGATGCCAAAAGTAGTCCTCTAATATAGTCTACTGCTGCCATTTGTCTCACAGAGGTTGCTTACTTCTATAAAACGTGTTTCTAAAGTCTAGTTTGGAAGCCATTTTGAAAGCCAACACTGCCAGGGTTTCCCTCAGAGATGTTAGCCACTTCTTTTATTTACCAAGAACTGGAATCACCAGTGAGGAGAACAGAAGAGGTTGCCATTTTGCAAGCTGGGGCAACAAGATTTCAGCATATAGATTCATACACAGCCAGCTTTATTGCTGAACCAAAAGATTGGAATCCATGATTCACTTGTCACCGGTATTTAGGGAACTGATGCACTTTAACCGACCCCATGACTGCCTTGACTCAGAGCGCAAAAATGAAATATGTTAAAAACAGGATATTCCAGCTGAGATGTAATGCTACATTTACATATGGTACTTGGTTGTTAAACAATAGGAAAAATAATGCTTAAATAACCCTTAAAATTCTATGCATTCCTAAGAAGAGTTCAGCCTGTCAAGCTGAAATTCTTCCCCTAAAGTTCAGACAACACAATATGGCACACTACAAAAGGAAAGACTAAAGTCAACACAAACAAAATGGAGTCACAGCCGATCATGGAACCTAGCTAATGTTATGTGCATAGAAAATAGAAAGAATGTATGCATTGTCTGGGAGTAGACAATCTGCAGGTTTTCTTTTTTACATTAAACAATCTGTAGCCATTTACAACATAAGACACGTGGGAACATGAACTAAAGTAAAAAAAATATATTTAAATGCGCTTTCTGCTTAACAGTGCATATACAATTATGGAATGCTAGCTGCATTCCAGATACAGAAGCTTTTGGTATTGTGAAATACTAATCAGACTTGCCGTAAAAAGAGCAATGGTGGGCAGAAACCCTTAGCAGCAGATCAGACTCCTACTTAAGAGGGCCCATTTACACTGACGTGTTTTAAAGTGCTAAAACGCATATCTCCATCTTCCCCATAATGAAAACAGAGTCTGTTCCCATTCCAGAGTTACAGTACAGTGCATTTTAAAAAATAAGGCGTGTCATTTTTTTTCCCGAATTTTAGCACATTGGGTCTAAAGAAGTCAACACAGAGCATTAAAAACACATATAACATGCAACATGTGTTAACATGGTCAATAGCTGTCAACCCTTGGTAAATGGCTGTTACCTCTACCCAATCTAAACTGAAAACCGCACACCACAAAGCAAGAAACACAAAACAATCTCCTGCGCTTGGGGGCTTAGTCTATAGGTGGGTGGTGCAGCTAGAATGTGGAATGTCAATGGTCTTGCTGCCCTCCTCAGAACAATGGGTATCCTTAGAACTGAAACATATAAAAAAAGAAAAAAAAAAAAGAGGGTGCACGACCTTGTACATTACCCAAGGTATATTAAAAAAAAAAAAACTAATAGCCAAATGAATACTCACAAAAGACAGAAGTAATACACAGGACAACAATCTCCAAAGGTCAATCATCAACATGGCGACGATTGAACAAACAATTGTCATTTGATTAGCTTGCCAACAGCGCCAATTGTTTGGTCACTTGTTGCCACATTGATTGACCATCGGAGATTGTGGTCATGTTTATTACTTCTGTCTTTTGAGAGTTTTCATTTGGCCATTTGGTTTCTTTTAATAAACCTTGGGTAATGCGCTAGGCATTTGCGCCCCCTGTGTGTTTTTACAGTGTATAGTTGGATTCCCATCTGAGGAGAGCAGCTCCGCTAAAGCATAATCCCAGGGGTTACATAGACCCTGCATTACATTCCGGTCTGGTGACTGTCCTTTTGAGCACTGGAGAAATTGTTTGCTCCATGGAACCCCCTATGGTTGAGAATGGTTTCTTTAGACCAGAGTTTCTCAACAGGTTACTAGGGATTCCTCGAGCAATGAGCAATTTCTGCCTCTCAGATAAGGTCCCACTGACACCAATGATCTTTTTACCTATATGTAAGGGGGTAATTCTTCACAATTACCACAAGCGCAAGGAACAGTCTTTCCACTGACCATCACATTAATGTATCATGAATTGTAGATATAATAATGTTTAGCAGGGGGTTCCCTGGGAGCAGAGAGTCTTTTCAAGGGTTTCTCTGTGTTAAAACCGTTGAGAAAGGCTGCTACAGACTACTTGCTGGTGACAAAGGCTTTACTAAACAGAAAGTAGGGGTTAATATAGATCACAATAAAAAGTCGATGCAGGTTATAGACTTCCCTATTAAAAAAAATAAAAAATGATTTCTATGTTGACGTTGGAGATTAACGTTTACTTCCTATGTGGGGCAGAGGAGGGGAAATCTCTCTAATCGAGCACTGCACAGCAGTATAAACCCAACAGTGGTTTTGTTACCCAAACTATCCAAACCTAAAAAGAATAGAAAATAGCTGGACTTACACTTTAATTCTGAAATGGGGAGGGAGGGTTTTGAAGTAACTAGACTGTTCGTTAGTACTTCGAGCATCTCTTCCCGCTACAAGCAAATGCATCCATATGCAAGAAAAGAAAGTATCTCCCTATCTGCGTACCATAACTATTGCATTTTGTTTGGCTATCCGATTATTACACATAATACAATCACCGCTTAAAATGCAGCACAGGAATTTACTGAAATATTCCCGTGCCTTCCAACCAATCTGACTATCATAAATTTCCTTCCAAACGCCAGCAACCCGGACAAAACAGACATTTTTGATATAACCCCGTACTAGAATCTTTTCAAAGATCTTATCATGATCTTCCTTTGTTGAGTAAAAGGCCTATCATAGATGCTATAATCCTGACATATAAAAAGCCAGTTAATGCCTTGCTGCTTAGCACGAGCCTCTCTCTCCCTTTCTCTGCTTCACCAATGAATTACCGGAATCTATCTCTCCGCTCCTGACAGCTCCCCCTTTAACCGAGCTGCTTGTAATGTGCTGAAGCATTTTTAGTCTTACTGAAAATAGAATGTTTACACGGACCTTATTACATGCATGTAATATTTCAGACATGTTTGCAGGATGACCAGGAATCAAAACAACAAGAGAAGCGATCTTCGGGTCATATGAAGAAAATGGGCTCGTATTTTTACCCCTCCCACCCATGGCTCTCAGCTCAGAATAAAGGACACTGCAGGCTGCATCTCTGGTAAACCATCATCGTGGCTCAACTTGAAAAAAAGGAGACACCTGCCACCTATTTTTTAAAGCTTGGCATTTAAAACTTGCCTTATGGCAATTTGGACAGATTAGATTCGGAATTCAAGTTTAATTTGTACATGCCTGCATCAAAGCGACCTTGTGCTTTCCCCATGCATTCCTCATAGTTATACCTTTCATTTCTATGCTGCTCCATTCAGCTACCAGAAATGAAAGCCCTTTGTACCCTATGAATCACTGGAGATGTTGCTTACCCAGGGGTACAGACCCCATGGCCAAAAGATGCACATATTTGCCAGCTCACCAAGGATCCTCAAAGGTTTTTATTGCAGAAAGATCACATCACATGAGCAAGTGCAATGTTTCAGAGCCTCGCAGGATCCCTTTTGTCAGGCATGCGAGGCTTTGAAACGTTGCACTTGCTCATGCAATGTGATCTTTCTGCAAGAAAACCCTTTGGACGATATTTGAGGATCCTTGGTGTGCTGACGAATATGTGCATTTATCTCTGATTTTTTTTCAGTAACCAGCTGGTAGTGGCTGCAGTACCCCTTGTTCCCAGGTACGTGCGAGAGGGGAATATAGACAAGACCCCTGGCAGATAGGTCCACTGAAGTAATATAGAGTGAGTCACATGAGCTACCAAGTATTTCCTTCAGGCTCTCAGGCTGAATAGAGAGTGGGAAGGGTACAATGGTAATGCAAGTACATGCTGCTGGGGATAGGGGGGTAAAGCCAACCTGCTGCTTTGCCACAAAATTGGTAAAGCAATTTTTTTTAGGGGTGTGTGCAGACACCTTATGCTCCCTCTTAACATTGGAAGTGTCCATATAAAAGGTATAGTCATAGAGGTAGCTTAAAGGATCACAGAAAGTATTACCTTCCGATGATGTCCACATGCCTCCAAAAATCAGTGAGATACAACATAATAAAAACTTTGTTATTCCTTTTTGGCTTTCCCTTTGTACAGCATTGTTGGCAGATCTGAATCACACTAAAATATGAACCCTGCATACCTTGCCACCTTTCCAGAGTAATCAGGGTGTGCTTGTCCCCTTCAGCCACCAGATGGTACTGTGCATATGACCGGTAGATGCTCAGTTACACCAATAGAAGACCTTGTAATAAAAAGGCTATGGATGCCAAAATGCATACTCTTCCCTGCTCTTCCAGGTGACAGCAGTAAGTTACAAAAATTGACAACTTGTTATTGTGGTTGTCAGGTTGGCCAGGAAACCCCTATTTGCAAATTTACTATTTGGGCAGATCTTCAGGTAGATAGATCATTTTTAATATATACTCCATGTTTTGCAGATTCTGCAGTTTGCCCTGAACAGGAGCAATGTGACATATCATTGGTCTTTTATACAGCGTGGTCCCCAAAAATTGCGAACAGGCACACTCCCACGAGCACAAACACTACAAAAAGCCCTACAAACAGAAAAAAGAAGCACAAAACAGCTGGATAATACGACATCTAATGGAAAAATAATAAAAACTACTAGCCATGCCAACAAACACTAGGCAACATTTCCATAAAAATGTCTACTCGGCCACCAAATTGTAAGCCAAGACTAAAGCTTCATATGTTCAAAATAAAGAACTAAATGAATAAAATAACATAGTTCAGTGGGCTCCTAAATCTTGTTTATACCTTTTCTAGTGTCATCAGCGAAGGGATGTGCCTAACCACCATTTACTGAATGTGGGCTCCTAAATTGACCTGACTGGCTCTTCTATCCTGTATTAATATGTCCACCTCTGTGCATCAGGAACCCAACAATAACCTAATACAAATGGAAACATATGCTCAAGCTCAGGTGATGAACAGCTTAAGGCTAAAAAGATGGACATAAAGAAAAAATTGAGAGGACGTGTGGACAGGTCTAACATTGACTTCCTCAGACAATATAATTAAAAACACGTTTCCACTTCCCCCAACACACACACTAAAAGAGAGCAGTGATAATTCAAAGAAGAACCTTGGAAAACGTGACCAAACAAAGGCCATATGGTCCAGGTTAGTGGTGAAGGAGGAGACATTCAAGGCATGTCTTCACTCTGCTAGACACATTAACACCTTCTGCATAAGTGGGTCACACGGGTACAATCTATATTCACTTATGTGTCCTATCTATTGATTCAGCTGCAAAGCCCTCTCCATACAACAGTGAGGCAGAACAATAAAAACAGAAGACGAGTCTAAATTATCATACTGTCAGCAATGGATGAATAAGCGGCCAATAAACCAACACCACAAAAAAAGGTCAAACAGCGTTGTGTTTAGAAATGAGTGCAGGTCTTCAAGAAAGCCATTTTTTTTTATTAAAACCCGCAAAATTTTTGGTTGACGTGTTTTAAGGTGTTGTTGGGGTAAATAAAGCCCTCTTTTGTATACCACTTACTGGTCATGCGTTTCATACTCATACTTGGAGCACCATTTTCCCCAAAAGAAAACTGGTTATTTCCACTCTGATTCTGGGAAGAGAACCACAAAGCACATCCCTAAAGTTAGGGTCAGTATAAAAAAAGAGAACTCCGTTTAGATAAAGCTAACCTGGAGGCTTACATCTTATCCAGTTTTGCAAGTGTTCTCTATAATGCCAACCACAACAGTATGCACAAAATTGAAATGTACAAATTAGCTTCCTGCAGCTGAGTGTAAATTAATATATTTAATTTGTTATGGCCAATATACATCCAGTGCATACATAGGTACGCTAAGGCAGGCCATAGATGATACGATTTTCTTTCCTGCAAACACGGGAGCCATACCTACGAGAGAACACAGCGATTATTGCCGGCGGCTGTAGCCGCTGTCAATAAATCTTGTGTAAAAATCCAGGTATGATGGCTGTACTGAAGTTGATTGATGGATAGACTTTGGTACAATAAGCCTGCCAATAGATGGTTCGTGTCTCTGCCAGTCCTTGCTAAACCAGCCAAGATTTGAACCACCTATGTCCGGCTTTAGAATGTGGGTACCTGAGCATTACATCTAAACTATATGACCAAATATTTACATTTATGCATTTCCAGTGGAGGGTAACCACATACAAAGACATTTTTAGACAACTGTGCATTTCTAACCTTGGGGCAACTCTTTATAGAAGGCTCTTTTCTGTTCCAACACAACTGTGTCCCTGTGTACAATGCCAGGTCCATAAAGACATGGTTTGACGAGTTTCACATTGAGGGTCTTCAAAAGGATTGGAGGTCAGGGCTCTGTGCGGGCCACAACACCTTTGGGATGACCAGGAATGCCAATTATAAGCCAGGTCTGCTCATCCAACATTAATACTTGACCTCACATATGCTCTTTGGCTGATGTTGAGGTAACAGACAATGATTGTGGTTACCGATAATCATTGCTTTCTGATGTCCTCCATTTTTTGAGCGATACCTCTTCAGAAGCAACTATTGAACAACATAAAACTCACTCGCACAGAAAATGAACACAAAACGCCCACAGACACACACCAACCTTTTGTGGTAAAGCCTTCCCAGAAGAGTGGAGGCCATCACAGCTGCAAAAAGGGTGCCAACTCCATATTGGTTTTAGAATGGGATAGAAAACAAGCTCACATAGGCATGATGGTCAGAAGCCCACAAAATATTTACCATATGGATAGAAATTTGAGTAACACACTTCATTCTACAGGTCTTTTGAAACTTGATTTATTTTTAACTTTACAATTGGGTTTTATTATTTTTACACTTTATAAATTTACTTTTCGTCCAACATTTTGCATGTGTATTAAGCCGTATAGCTTAATACGCAGAAAGAAAAAAAAAAGTCAGAAGAGGATTCATTGATCTTTGTGGCACTTCAAATGTTATCAAAGTAGGAGGCCGGGCCAAAGAATTGAAAAGACGAGCACCAGGTGCACTGTTCTTATTAAAGTGGCCAAATAATCTACCAGTATGTTTAAGGACTGCAGAGAGAAAATGGACTACACAGACTCATAAAAAACAGGAAGAACATTAACTCAACTGAAAATGGCTTCTGAAAATGCCATAAACATCTGTTATCTTTAAGATAACCCACATAATGATGACCGGTGTACACATTTCATTAAATTAATTTTTCAGAATTCAATAATCTGATAGAAAAGACCTGTGGTGATAAGGCCTTTGGCGCCAGGCTCCTTCTACTGAGAGGATACAGATTCCCACCAACCCTGAACCAAGCTACGTAATCATTCTGTTTATATTTTATGTTCAATTATTAAATTGAATTTATTGTCTGAAGCACAAGTCTCCTCGCAGTGCTGAAGATGTGGCAGGACTACCAGCTATGGATCACTGATGAAAGAAGAAGAAGAAGAAGAAGAAGAAGAAGAAGAAGAAGAAGAAGAAGAAGAAGAAGAAGAAGAAGAAGAAGAAGAAGAAGAAGAAGAAGAAGAAGAAGAAGAAGAAGAAGAAGAAGAAGAAGAAGAAGAAGAAGAAGAAGAAGAAGAAGAAGAAGAAGAAGAAGAAGAAGAAGAAGAAGAAAGAAGAAAGAAGAAGAAGAAGAAGAAGAAGAAGAAGAAGAAAAGAAGAAGAAGAAGAAGGTGTGACCCATCGTAAACAATCCAATCAGAACGGTCATCTCTAGCACAGTTTCAAAACGAACACCTGGTGGTTACCGCCAATCATTCCTTTCTGATGTCCTCCATTTTTTGAGTGATACCTCTTCAGAAGCGACTATTGAGCAACATAAAACTCACTCTCACAGGAAGATGAATTAAAATTTTAGCCTCCAGGTGGTTAGGAAATGACTCATCATAATGACAAGGCTACATTTTGTTATTGCTGTTCGAGCGATTAAGCCTACTTCACTGAAAGTTATCTTCTGAACTCTATACGATGGTGAATTCCTATCTCCAATACTTAGTGGACGTTCAGAAGAATATGCGATCTCTATCTGGTCATCTATCAGCTGCCTCTGCCCTAAGGGAGCCAGCAGGGCGTGCATTAGTCAATTGGAACCTTTGAATATCTATAGGGACCTCGGAACACATTCCAACTGAGCATTCTTAGATGACATAGATCAGTTAGCATTACTTTAGGTCAGTTACTACTGTGTGTCCACCCTGCCAAGCTTCTAAGATAAGCCGCTTCTCAGTCCTCAGGCGCTACCCCTCCCTCCAACATAGCCACCAAAACAGCATAATTATCCAATGCATGTACACATTTTTTTCAACATCCACTAGAAGGATTTTTCGGCCCCAACATTAATCATGAACCATCTTAAAACTTAAAAATACCCAAGAGGAATTTTCCAATCCCTCTAGGCACAAGTAGGCCAATATTCCTTCAGCCTGAAGTATAGAGTCAACAGTTATGCCAGCAAAAGTAGCCCAAGTTCCTGCAGTCCTCTGCTAAAGACAAACCACAGAAGTTTCCCAGTCACCTCTTGACATGTGAGCTTTTAACAATGCCACGGGTCCAGAGATACAAACTCTTTCTACTCCATTTCAATCACATTATTATTTTATAGAAAAACATTGCTGCTGCTCCAAGATGGCCTCCAGCTTTAAACTCCTTCACATAATCCTCTTCTTTTGTAAACAGAAATACTATAATACAGGTCTTACCTACGTTTGCCCCCTCCCACCAGGCCGTAGGCAGCCATCCCTCCAGTGGAACAGTCACCTTCCTCCCGTACATTCGCGTAACTCAGTACTAAGTGGCTGCACCCCTCACTTCCCGCTTCTGCCTTTAAACTGCATTACGTTAATGCAGAGCCTATTAATGATTTATGCCTCCTCTGGATCACGTATTGGTGATCGGCGGCTAATAAGACATCTCCAGTTCGCCGAGTCTGAGGGGGGGGGGGGGGGTGAAAAGGAAATGGAAGAGATTCTTTAAGTCAATTACAACTGTTACATCTTAGTGCCCTGCTGCGAAGCAAGTTAAATATGCTAATACTGTTGGACACCACAGGCAGGCTTAAAGGCATTTCTGCAGCTGCATCTATTAAGACGGCTCTTTATCTGGTGATACAAACAGATCGTATTCCCCAATTTCCAAATATCCTGCGCTGTGCTAACCGTGAAGACATCTGGAACAAAAAATAAAAAAAAATAAAAAATGAAAACCAACAACCTGAATTTTGGATGAAGACGAGGCTGGTGCTGAGCTTGCTGTCTGCTGAGAGGGGGCAAGAGAGGTGACGTTAGGGGATAAGATTGTCAGCTGCAGCGATAAAGCTTTGCATAAACCTATTTTAATGTGGAAGGCAACATGCCACTTTTTGGGGATTCTTTGTCCCCCAAGTATTGGTGGGAAGAGAGAGACACGGGTATGCAGGTGTGATCATATGCACCACCTGCTCAGAAGTGGTTATCAGGACAGATTTACCAAACTGAGGGGGGACAGATCTCATTGTCTATAGCAATCAGGCTAAATTCCACATTTCCGTCTTGCAATGCAAGAGGGAAATTAATTCCTTGGGGTCTTTTAATACATAAGGATCACTGCTTGAAAATGGGCAATTGTCAAGCCTAACGTTTAAAGTAAATCTAAACCCAATAGTAAACTTTTAATATATTCCTTTTTCTCGGCCCTTGCCTTTAAATAAAGTGGAACTAAGCAGCCACCACAAGAACATTTTCTGTAAGTCCAGAAAAATAACTGTTGATCCTGCCAGAAAGCCGGTGTCCTGTGAATGGTCATCAACCCCCCCCCCCCCCCCCCCCCCCCTATGCAATGGCAAAAAAAATTAAGATAAAAAAAGCCTTAAAGTGGAGCCAAACTAACTGATTTAATGGTTTCCCAAAATATCGCATGAATGATGACCATCACAACTGTTTGTGCTCAATGAACTGTCAAGGCATGAAACAGCTGGTGTCAAAACTGATCATATTTGCAGAACCACAGGAAATGCAGATCAAACAGAGGCTAAAATGCCAGCTTCCTATTCCTTGCTACCCAGGAGCATGCACTCTCCACCACTGTCCAAACAATCTCAATGCCCATGAAAAGGCCCATCAACATCCACACGTACAATGTAGGACTGCTGGTCCTGCATCGTATGAGACGTCGTCAGAGAGCTGCGATGGGTTGGGCAGTAAAAAGGGAAGAGGCTTCAAGATGACTGGTCACAAAGACGAGGTAGCCTGTGGGTGTAAGGAATAGAGCAAGCATATCACCTCATTATCTTATAAGGCCAGGGGTATGCCCTACAGCTGTTTCAGACGTACAAGTTGCATCATGCCTCTGCGAGTCATGATTGTGGCTGTCAGAGTCTTGCAAAGACTCATGGGACTTGTAGTTCCAAAACAGCTGGAGGGCCGATGGTTGCCTACCCGTTGTAGGCAAAATGAGCAGGTAGCTCTTGGAGCGAGGAAGTGGACCCATTGCAAAAAAGGAAGGGTTTTTTTTTTTTTATTCATTGTTACTAAAGCAGTGCATGCCCACAGGTTACAGGAACACATTTTTATTAAAGTGGTTGTAAACCCACTTTTTGGACTTTTACCTATAGGTAAGCCTAGAATAAGGCTTACCTATAGGTAGTGGAAATATCTCCTAAACGTGCGCCGTTTAGGAGATATTTCACGCGTAGTCCGCCGGAAATTGCTACGGCGCATGCGCAGGGAAGAAACAAAACGAAAGGCCGTTTCTTCCCTAGCATATGCCGCAGGTTGTGGCTCCTGTGCGCATGCGCGGGAGTGACGTCACGTGACTCCCGCAAAATCAGCCGGAGTCCGCGGCCCCGAAGGAAGAGGGCAAGAAGATGGACGCTGCCCACACAGGGGACGTCGCTGGATTCTTTTGCAGGTAAGTGGTACATAATGGGCTAGTATGCGATGCATACTAGCCCATTATGCTTTTCATTTGCAGGCTATACAGGGAGCAAAACAGGAAGTAAAACCCATCAGGGTTTACTTCCTCTTTAACCGGAACATTTTCTGTAAAGCAAAGGAAAAAGACCCATGCCCATTTACAGTAATGCAATCTGACAAAGGCCAAATAATGGATTGTAGGCTGAAGGGTAGATCACTACCTGCTACAAAAACTCAAGATGGGCTACAGTTTTCAAATGCCAGCCTGGGCCAAAAGTTGGCCATATCACCATGTAGAACATAAGTACTCAACCTGTGGCCCTCCAGCTGTTGCAGAACAAGGCTACAAGGCATTGCAAGGCTGACAGTTACAAGCATGACTCCCAAAGGCAGATGCATTGTGGGACTTGTAGTTCCACAACAGCTGGAGGGCCACAGGTTGAGCACCAATGACGTAGAACTTTTCTTTCTTTCTGAAATCTTTTTCCAAGGAAGCATATAGGGAAACTTCAAATCACATGCACTGTGATCAACCACATCTGGCCAGCCTCCTGCAAACATGGAAGCATGCAAGGAAATTCCGCACAATCCAAGAGATTTGTTTTGTACAGAAAGTGAATTTAATGTTAACATCTGTGAGATCATAGTCTAATTACTCCGAAGTGAAATCTGAAACAAAATCAATGGACACATAAGATGCAATCTCTACTGTGTTTGGCTCAGCACACAAAATCCTTGACTCATAAATCAATGTTACAAGCCATTCAGCCAATCGATAGTCAGATTCCCACTTGGTCTATACATACAGCCACTAAATGAAATAATAATGACTTAAGATGTGTCATACTGGGTCATCAATATCAACAAGGAGTTGGCCATAGTAAAGCCGAGATTGAAAAGAAAATCACAGGAGGGGAGGGGAAAGCGGTGTGACTTGCACAATTTGTTTTAGTCTTTATGGAAGAAATTAAAAAAAAATGGCTGCAGGGAGATAAAAAAATAAAATAAAGTTCCACAGAGACAGATTAATAAAGCCGATTGGCAAAAAATGAACATCTAAAGCCCGTTCATACCAGCACCTTGAAAATGGACGTCTTCAAAATGAACTTCATTAGATGGACCCATCAGTAACTTGACAAAGAAATACATTCCTAGTGTGACAACATGGGCAACAGATATGTTTTTCAGTGCACTGCCCTATTAGAAAGCCATCTTTGCGCTCCATTTTGGAAATTGTGCATTAAAGTGCAAGGATAAAAAAATAAAAAATAAATTGCCATCTACAAAACCAGGAGATGGTTAGAGGAACTAAAAGGACCAAGGCCTTGGGAATCAACCTGTATAAGACCAATGTATACAGCAACTTTGCCAAAATCTTTGTTGAGTTTCCGGTAAGCTAACAAAATAACATTTTCAGTATGCTTTTAAATAAAAAAATTAAGTTTCAGCACGGGGGATGGTAAACTTAAAATTTTTAAGAATAATTCCAGGTATGGATATTTTATACATGGTTACTAGGGTTGCACCGATACCACTTTAAGACCAAGTACCGATACATCCCCCCCCCCCCCAAGTACTCGCCGATACCGATACTTACAAATATCCAACTTACAAAAGCAAGCAAGAGAAAATCTACCCCTAGGAAGGGAAATTTACACCTGCAAGAGGTAAAAAGGTGTCTCCACTGATGCTTTATCACCAAGGCTTGTTTCCACGACAACCCAAAATTTTCAAAATCCAATTGTCATTGAGACAGAAAGTGAGGCGAAATTTTCTGAACACGGTCACAGACAGCAAAAACTTTACAGGGGACCCCTATGCTATCCAAAAAGCTTAAAAGCTAAAAAATTGTTTTTTTGGCTGAAGCTACACTTAAAAAAAAATTTACCTTTACAGACTTTCAGATTCAACTTAAGAACAAACCTACAGACCCTATCTTGTTTGTAACCCGGGGACCGCCTGTACGATACTTTTTTTTTTTTTTAGGTCATGTGACAGTGGACTGTGTCATTAGGTTAAAAAACATTTTTTTGTGTGTTATGTTCTTTTTACAATGCTTTCTTTATTTTGGGGGGAGGGGTGAGTGGACGGTGTCAGTGTTTTTTTTTTATTTTATTTTATCCCCTTTGAGACAGGGAAAGGGACTGAGGACACAGATTCCCCAGTAACTTTCTCTGCAGCCTCAGCTGCACTGAAGATGAATGGACAGGACACAGAGGCTCCTGTTTATTCATAAACCGAAGCACCATAAACAAAGTTTACGATGCTCAGTTATGAATGGACAGAGCCAGGGATCACTGACTCTGTGCATTCAGAAAAGGAAGGAGCCGGTAAATTACATATTTACCGACTCCTTCCTCGGCTCTCCATCCTGACAGATCCAGGACAGGGGGGGTCCTAAGCACGGAGGACATGGATGGGGACTGAAGGAGAACAATGAGGAGAACATGTAGAAGGACACAGGGGGGAGAGTCAGGTATGATCGGTGCTGTGGTGGGGGGAGTTACAAGCACCAATCTCCCTGTATAGATTTCATACAGCCGCGGGGGGGTATAGAGATGGCGGTCAGCTGCTTTATTGAAATCTATACAGGGAGATTGGTGCTTGTAACTCCCCCCCCCGCCCCCCACTGCAGCACTGATCATCGCTGACTCCACAGGTATCGGTCAAGCATAGCTGTATTTTCACAAGTACTCGTGCAAATGCTTGGTATCGGCACTGATACTAGTGTCGGCATCGGTGCAACCCGAATGGTTACCATACTATAGTTGGCCGATGTCCCTGGAAACCACTGAAGTAGACACCACAAGTACAGTGATCTCCACTACCTTCCGGGTCCCATGCTGATCAGCTGCCCTGTTGCATTATGGACAGAAGAGGTTGGCCACTAGGCACAGGTGCCATTCAGAGAAGCGTTGCCTTCTCAGGTTGGACGAGGTAGAAAGGAGGGGTGGTGACATGGTGAAGTTGCAGTTGAATAGGTTGTGTTTAGCAGTTGATCCTGCTTGCCAAGCACCTCAGTGGGGATACATTTTGCCGCAAAAACGTGGCTTAGACGTGGCTAAACAAACCATTAGTATTTTTATGCTGGACAGCAGCTATAAAAACTGGTACTCAAGGCTGCCGTATATTGGTGCAATCAAACTGGGGATCCTGCTTGGTGGCTGCATTAGTTCCCCCCCCCCCCTTTTCTTTTTTTTCTGCCAGTAACAAACTTCTAATTCTAGGGTGACAACACTCTGTGTTCAGGTGCAGCTATAATTGATCCTCAATCATGAAACAATTCTTGCTTCTATTGGGCCATACTGGAGATAGTTTGGCATTACTGGTTTATATTTTTGATTTGCATGTAGACTGCATGGGAAAATACATTTTTCACACAATAAAATTGGAAAAAATGTCCCCCCGATAACAAAGTTCTCTAAATGTATTGTTTCCCAAGAGCTGGATTTTCCCTAAACTTCCTGAATTGCAAGAATAGAGAAAACAATTCACAAAAAGCCTCAAGAAAAAAAGGACACACAATGAAGAACAAAAACGTAAAAAAAAAAAATAAATAAAATATAAGGGTTGACTGTACATGAAACTTGCAAAGCAAAAAAAAGGGAACTCTAGGAGACCTCCAGCTGTTTTCAATAGATTTCTCCCTTTCAGCTTGCCGTTTCTCCCTCCCACGCCGCTCAATACACAAGGGCAAATTGATAATGTTTTCAGATTGGCAGATCTATTGAGACAAACACAGAAGGGATGCTTGCAGGCTCTCACCTCGCTCTGCACCCTAGGGCTGATTATACAGGAATCTAGGATATCACGCAGGACAGATTAAACTACATGTTGTGTCCTCGGATTTCGAGCCACTCGCAAAGAGCGGGGGCCAGGACATTATGAGGCCGCGGCATAACATCCATCAGGCAAAGAAGGCCTGAAACCTGAGAGGACAACTAGGCCGGACTCAAGCGACAGGTACTCCGGAGGTTAGAATGCCTTCAAATAGGAGGAGGAGAATTAGTCATTTGGGGAAAACAAGTAACTGAGGACTTATCAAAAAAAAATTAAAAATACTTACCGTATATACTCGAATATAAGCCGAGATTTTCAGCCCATTTTTTAGGGCTGAAAGTCCCCCCCCTCGGCTTATATTCGAGTCACCGCCGTCTGCCTACATGAACAGCGTGTCATGCAGACAGACCGCAGTTTTCAAAAGCCGCGCCGCCTCCTCCCGCCCGTCCGTGATAGGCGGACACTAATTTTCCCAGCAGTACAGTGTTCCGCCTATCACGGATGTCCTGTCATTCTCATCTCATGGACGAGGATGAGAGAATGTCCATGATAGGGGGAATACTGCACACTGACTGCTGGGAAAACCGAGTGTTCCTCCTATCACGGACAAGGAGGAGGAGGAGGCACGGCTTTCAAATCTGTAATGGCGCCTGGCGCCTCAGCGTGTACGCTGATCGCCAGGATCAGCAATGGGGGGGGAAACCGGACAGCGGCCCCCGAGGGACAGCGGACACCGGACAGCCAGCGATCTGACACAGATCGGCGGGAGACAGATCGATCGGCACAGGTAGGCTGAACTGGGGACACAGGGGGGGTTTGTATAGGACACAGGGGACATGCAGATGGGCATTTGCTGACACTCTTTTCCACTTACAGTAGCTGCTCCATTTCCCCCCCTCGGCTAATACACGGGTCAATAACTTTTCCCAGTTTTTTTTGTGGTAAATCAGGGGCCTCGGCTTATATTGGGGACGGCCTATACTCGAGTATATACGGTAAGCATAAAATAGAGCACTTCAAAAAACCAGAGCTAGGTTTACTTCCTCCATACAGGAAAATACAGATATAAGGTGCCCATGTACATTACAGCCTAATCAATGGAGAATCTAAATTGTTTGTATAGTTTAAGTGTTACTAAACCCACAACAGTATAATCAGTCTTTATATGCAGTAAAGCGTGCTTGTTATACTCGCGGCGGACGAAATTTCAGTGCATCTCGAATTCAAATATCAATTTCTCTCTTCTAAAGTTTAATTTGGCCTTGACTGGTTCCACCTCCTTAGCCTACCTATTGGTCATTGAGGTTACCCATGGTATTCAAGGTCCAACCGGAAGGCTTGGAATGTTGGAGGGAACAGAACAAGCTCAACTTTTATGAGAACAGTCAAGGTCGGAATATATTGTTTGTCTATCTCTATATCTAGCGGTCATATTGACACACAGTCTTCACTTAATGTGTTACTAAACCCACAACAGTAAAATCAGTCTGTATATGCAGTAAAGAATGCTTGTTATATTCATTGTGGAACCTAAGGGGGGGGTTCATCCTCTGCATTGTGTAAAAAGGCTGTTTGATCCTGTCTTCTCTGATCCTCCCCTACCTCCACTGCCCCCAATCCTATCTGCTGATAGAACAGAGCCCTGAGGGCAAGCTGCACATGCTCAGTTTGGTGTGTACTTCTAGAGTGTTGTTTCTTTTCTTGGGAGAGTGCAAATGATCAGCACAGGGCCAATCAGCACTGTGCAGACAGAGGGTCAGGGGACTTGCGGCCTCATGGGACGGTCAGGGGTCTTGCGGCCTCATGGGACGGTCAGGGGAAAATGAAAACTGCTCCTACAAGCCTTAACCAGACACTGATAGAAGTCACAAGACTGCTATATACCACTTATGAGGGTATTTAGCAATTTATATTTACTAATATAATTGCATTTCCATGTTCTGTGTACTGTAGGGAGACCAGATATATTGAATGCAGGGTCCTGGGCTTAGTAAACACTAAGAAATAGAACCCCTCACCTGTAAGAAGCTCTTTTTGGGCCAACTTCTGCATGACCACAGTGAAACATGCCCGTGCAATGAGCACTGACATGGCAGCTTAGTCTCCACTTCAAGTGCATGTCACAGAGTCACAATGCAGGAACTACAAGACAAGTACAGAACGTGGTAACAATAAAAGTAGGGGTATAAAAAAAAAAGAATTGAAAAAAGAAATAAATAAAAAGAAGGGGGACTTCATGGCAGAATCACTAGGTATTTTTTAATGAAAGTCGCAAAATTTAAAAGAGATTGAAAAATTTGTAAAATAACAGTAAAAATTTTTAAGATTACATGACATTTTAACATCCACTTTAAAAAGGAACTTCGCCCCAATGCCTCATTTGTTCTATTCACCTTTAAATTTATTTTTTAAGGTTAACTTAAGAAAAAAAAAAAACACACACACACACACACACACACACACACACACAGCGAATGCAAAGTTGTCCTGCTGTGATCCACTGCTCCGTTGCCACACGCTGGGTCTCTTCCCTTCTCCTACGTCGTTGGAAGCCTGCTGTCTTTTCTGGTTTATTGCAGCCAGGTCTGTCCTTCTGCTCCTGAAACCTCCTGGGATTTGTGACGGGGATATCCCAAGAGGCTGCAGGAGCAGAGACACATCATTTTCCCTGCCAAAAGCAAAAGGCATGAGGCAGGCCGGAGAAAAAAAAAAAAAAAACATAGCACCACAAAGAAAAAAAATAAATGTCCCCTGTGACTGCAGCTTGGGTCGGGATGACCACTTCCGTATGTAATTTATTTTAAAACCGTTATCCGAACAAATTGGTAGCTCATGTTTTACAGACACTAATGCAGTTTTTGTGTTCAGCTGACAAATCCACTCTCCTATAAAACGCAAATGGTTGAAGGGTTACTAATAAAGCGTCATTTTAACTTCCCACCGACAAGAGAGCGATTTTGTTTGCGGGAATTAAAACACACTTGGAGATTTCCATTCCCACACTTATCTGCAACTTAACGAAAAAAATAAAAAAATGCATTACACCCAAAACAGAGCATGTAATAAATAATACATAGCATACACAAGGTAGCTACACAAAAAAGGCAAAATAGCATATAAAAAAAATGAAAAAGAAAAATAAATTTGACCACAATCTCCGACTGATGAGATTTACTGTTTTTTTCACTGTTCCAAGACACAGACAGACATTCACTTACGTTTTGCAATAGGAAAAAGAGCAAACCTGTCACTGAGCAATCAAATTAAGCGTGCGATGAGGAATGCAGATGTCCCGTTAAAGTGTTAGTAAACCCAGGACCCTGCATTCACTATATCTGGTATTCCACAGTACATGGAAATGCAATTATTTTTGTAAATCTAGACTGCCAAATACCTTTCCTCAGCGGTATATAGCAGTCTGGTGACTATCAGTGTCCGGCAGAGCACTGGTTAAAGCTTGGAGGAGTTTTCATCCTCCCCAGACTGTCCTATGAGGCTGCATGATCCCTGACCCTCTGCCTGGACAGTGTTTATTGGCCCTGTGCTGACAACATTTACCCTCCCCAAAAAACAAACAAACACACAACCATCTAGAAATACACACCAAACTGAGCATGTGCAGAGTGCACCCAAGGCTCTGTACTATTAGGAGATGGATTGGGGACTGTGGAGGAAGGGGAGGATCAGAGGAGACATGATCAAACAGCTTTTTTCCACGATGCGCAGGATTAACCCCTTAGGTTCCACAGTGAGTATAACAAGTATGCTTTACTGCATATACAGACTGATTTTACTGCTGTGGGTTTAGTAACACATTAAGCGAAGACTGGTATGTCAATATGACCACTAGTTTTCATAGGAATATCTGCTGATGCATTTTCTCATCATATGTTCAATTTGATTTGTTGTGTTTTTTTTGTCATTTTATATTAGGAGAGATGGGTCACACCTTTGTAGCTTCTCGTGTATTCCTCTTTTCTATAGTCTTTTAAAGTGGTTGTAAACCCACTTTTTGGACTTCTGCCTATAGGTAAGCCTAGAATAAGGATTACCTATAGGTGGTGGAAATATCTCCCAAACGTGCGCCGTTTAGTAGATATTTCACTTGTAGTCCTCCGAAAATTCCAACGGTGCATGCGAAGGGGGAAGAAACTAAACCAAAGTGCTGTTTCTTCCCTAGCCTGTGCCGTTAACCGCGGCCCCCATGCGCATGCACGGGAGTGACGTCACGCAGCTCCGGCAAATCACAGAGCTGAATGTCCGCGGCCCGAAAGGAAGAGGGGCCAGAAGATGGACGTTGCCTACACAGGGGACATCGCTGGATTCTTTTGCAGGTAAGTGGCACATAATGGGCTAGAATGTGACGCATACTAGCCCATTATGCTTTTCATTTGCAGGCTTTGCAGTGAGCAAAAGAGGCTGTAAAACCTATCAGGGTTTACTTCCTCTAAGATTATACTGGAAAACTTAAGTTGCACAATAGTGTCCAAATTGGATATGCGAGTTAGCGCAACAGATTTTACCATGGCAGTTTGTACCCAAGAAGAGGCATCATTTCTGCTCCGAGCTACTTAAGAGAATACTCAACGGCAGCGGGACTGAAGCCTCTTGATTTTGTGTATTCTTCTTCCTTGAAAAAGGTTAGAGCTGGAAACCTGGGAACAACTGCACCGTGTATGTTTCAGGGGCATTGGAAAGTCAGGGCAACCATCGGGATATAATAAGTGGGAATAAAATTATCTGAACCAGGATGAAGATTAGGAACAATATAGTAAATATTTGCCAGCACACCATGGATCTTTAGGCAAAGTACAAATTGTTCTTTAGAAGAGAAAGATCCCATCATAGCAAGGAGGTTTAAGGTTTTGGAGCCAAGCAGGACCTCTTCATCAGGCATGTGATGGCTCCCGTCCTGAGGTCCTGTTTGGCTCCAAATCATTGCACCTCCTTGCCGGGAGGTGGCAACTCTTTTACACTGTTCTGTGCATGTTCCAGTCTCCAGCTGGTTGTTGCTGCAGCACCCATTACTTTGGGCCTATTCCAGGAACGTGTGCAATGGGAATATTGACGATTGTTTGAAGATTAGGGCATGCTCAAGGGAGACTTTTCTCTCTGAATGGAACCCAACTCAATGTGGATCTATATAATAAAACATCAAATAAATAAATTAAGGCAAAAAAAAAAAAAACTAGGAGGGGATAGGGGGTGTAAAATAAATAAATATGGGGGGGGGGGGGATTAGGAAACAAAAATCCGGGGGGGGGGGTGTGCAAGGCTCTCCTTAATACTGCCTCCTAGGTCCACATTAATGTCACTTAGCTGATATATTGCTGGCTGTGAGCACCGTCCACTTTCCCAATCCATTTATGAGCTTCTATTTCAACAACAGGGTCGCAGCCAGGCATAATTAAAAGCAACTTTTGATAAGCATTTCTTGGAAGATTTTAAGGTTTACTGGAAAAAAAAGTGAATTGCTTTAAATCAAATAAAAAAAAGAAAAAAAAAAAAAAGAAAAGAAATAAATGAGACAAGTGGTCTGGAAGAAACTGTTTACCGCATAGGCACTCAGTATTGCATGACGCCGAGCAAGGTTACCTCTTCAACACCCCACAGTCCATTACTGGTGTAAGTTAGCAGTTTGCAATTTAAACAGAAGCTTATGCACACACAATTTCACACAATACAGGCCTAATAAATCTCCCGCTGCTCCAAAACAATCATTCCATGGGATTAAAGTGCAACATCTGTGAACATTAATAAGCGTTTTATATTCCAATGTATATATTTGAAGTTTCGAGTACGCGGATACTTGCTGGAGAGCGATCTCTGACCTATACAACAAATTTGCATCTGACATGTTTATCAATGAGCAGCCTGCTTTACATTCATTATGGAGCAAACACGGTTATTACAGCAAGGCGCAGTATAGTTGCTTCGCGCGGCTGACATTGTTCAGGGTCGATAACAAGATATGCGCACTTGCGCGGCATCAAAAGCAAACTCAAAGAACACTAAAAAATAAAAAGGCAAATGATCTGAAGTCAACCTTAAGCAAAGGCAAGCTATTATATTCCTATAATCCCCACACAATTCGGGCAGCCAATTTATTAACCCGCAAATGCATTAAAGAGTCCCTGTCACCAACCTAAATAGCAGGTAAAAGCACAAAAAAATCTTAGATTTCAATTATTTACCTGCAGAGATTTCCCTTTCAATAAGCAACGTTTGACTTGCAATGAGATTCAGATTCAGGATGTCAATTCCCTAGCGCAGCCCCTTCATCCTCGCCCATCATAGTCCGCTCCTCTTCTGGAATTTTATTACTATCTGTGCTGGCCCAGCTCCTTTTTCCCCCTCCCTACATAACCTTTTAAGTAGCTGCCAGGTGAAATTAATGGGAAATACTATGGAGCAGTCTTTCTCAACCTTTTTACCCCACAGGTACCCTTAAAATAATCTTTAGGTCTCAAGGGAACCCTATTAAAATGAGTCCATCTTGAATATTTGTTGAATCTTAAAAGGGCCAGTTCACAACAGCTGGTACAGGTTATGGTCTAGAGAACATACATGCTGGTATATGCTTTGTATTGGTCAGTGTAAGTTGTAACCATGCATCAATTTTTACTTTTTGTTTGTTCTTAACTTTATTTAAAATGTCCCAGGATGACACTAACTCTTTGCATAACAGTTCTTGCACAATGGTACATTGTAACGGGTTGTGTAGAAATGCAGAAGGGCTGCATTTTTATACAATGCACACAGGGCAGTACTGCCAATAAGGATAACCGATTTGGCTTCCTCAAATATTACTTATGAAAGCTTGGGTAGGAGTAGCAGCATAGTGTCCATACCAGACAAAAAGTCAACCATGGCTGGCCCCCTACAAGGCCCTGAACACACACACCCCAACCATGGTGCGAACAGGACACATAGAGAACAATTGTTTCCGGTGTGCCGTTGCGCTGATCAATGCTGTTTGGCATAGGTCAACGCACCTGGTGTGAATAAGGCCCGATTTTATTTTTTTTGGGGAGTAGGAAAAAGTCAAATGGTCATCATAATGACCATAAAGGCCACTTGCAGACTAAACCCTTTCTAAATCAAAGGACTCAAACCTCTAAGGCTCAGGCAATCCTACATTTTCATCATAATATCTTTTAGCTCCTTTGTAATCAAACTGACCAAAGCTTCCTCTTACCTTATTAACATTCTTTTAGGGACGACCTGCTTTTCTTTTATCACAAACAAATAGCTCCCATCGTTGTAAAGCCATATACCACTTAGCCCTACCAATAAACCATAGATCACTGCAATGAGTCACCCAACATTTCCACAAACAATCAAATACCATAGAAATGTATATTGTTTCTAAACATACAGCTGGTTACTATGGCTGAGTGCAAACTGAAAGGATACCCACAAGTTAACGCCCAGTACAATAAAGAACCAATAAAGCCTGGTTCACTTTGACTTTTAGAACTGCTCAGAGACTGTTGCCATATGGCATACTGTCGCCAGATATGAACAGTATTCACGTCTTCCACTTATATTTCTCAATTGCCAAAAACTATGCGACCCCATCATCCTCTCACTGTTTTCCTCCTATCACAGCGTCTCAACCTCCCCCCCCCCCCCCCCCCCCCCCCCCCAGAGGAACCCAAAAAATATTTTTTAGGTCTTGAGGAAGCCCTGGTTTAACCAATTCATCAGGTGTCAGTGGGGAAAAAAAATGACACCTACATTGGTGGCGAGTGGTCAGAATGCCACCTTTACAGATAGCTAAAAAGATGACTGGTGCCATGCTGCTGGTTTAACCAATTAATTGGGGGTCAGTAGGAAGAATGCAGCCCTTACAATGGTGGTCAGTGGGAAAATTGGCACAGACAGTTGTGGTTAGAATTATATCCTTACAGCCAGCTAAGAAGATCATTAAACTACGAGCTCTGCCAACGGTGAAGGAACTGGTACTAAGAAAATACAATACTAAAATCAAATCATTGAATGTCAATGGAGACAATGTCCCTTACATTGGCAGCCAGTAGAAGAACACAACCTCATACAGTGGTAATCAGAAGGCCACCCTTAAGACAGCTAAGGTAATCATTAAGGGTCATGCTGATGGCTTTACAAAGTGGCGTTGGCCCTGGAACTATGCAGGCCCCATCAGATGGGAGGTCAATCAGCCACAGCTGGAGGAACCCCGAACAACCTCTGAAAGAACCCTAGGGTCTCACAGAATCCTGTTTGAGAATGGCATGGTTTTAATAGACTGAAAGAACATCTAATCCCCCTACTACCTGCCAAGCTTAAAAAAAAAAAAAAAAAATTCTTCCAAGGGTTACAAAGATATTTGCAAATGCTGGGATCTTAGAAGTTACAGGAAGTGGACTCTGGAAGGCCAAGGATAAACATGGAGCATTCCTTTACATATTGTACAATTTCCATCCTGCCCTCATCACCTAGGAATAAACATGGAGCATTCCTTTGCGTATTGTACAATTTCCATGCTGCCCTTATCACCTCACTTCTAGCAGCGTCTCTTACTCACCAGGCAGCTGCAAGAAAAAAAAAAAATAGAGTGCAACCAGATTTTAACCAAGGTTCCAGCCATTAATAATTCACAATAACCGGGCACATTATTCAACAAGGTAATTAATTTTTAAGCACTCACGGTGGATGCTAAAATACTACAGAAACTTTTTTTTTTAATGAATAAGAAATTCTAACATGAATAAATGATGGAACACCTCAGCTAAATGGATGAAGATCTGATGGCTTCTGGCTACTGAGCTAAGCAGCTTCACAGCTTTCACCAACAACAAAAGAATAGGAAACGTAGAGTATTTGCTGATACAATGTAGTCTGAATGGGTCTCTACACACAGGTGTCTGACATGCAGGACTACAAAAAAATTGACGAAAACATGAATACAAATCGCAATACTTATTTTAAAATTATATTCAAATGCATCTAACCCCTAGAATTAAGTTGTAATATTTTGCACCTTGCTGGTCCTTGAATGTGGTGGCTCGATTCGTTTTTAGGCATTTGTTTCTTAATTTGTACATGGAGATCCTGCTAGTAAAAGAACTTCCTGTCCTAGGGTGACAACACTCACTTGCCATACTGTATATATGGAGAAGCAAAGGATGGGACTACAAACTCCTCTTCTCTATAAAGGGAAGGCAAGTTCTTTAAGCTGATCATAAATGGATGAAAATTTGGATGGTGCAGCAGGCTCAACAGAAGTCCATCTGATAATTGGTTTCGGCCGAACAGGTTTGTTGTAGTTAATCATGGAGCTGAAACCACTAGATAAAAAAGGTAATAATGCCAATGATGGAGTTGAAACAACTAGATACCACAACTGATCATCCATGATTAAGTGAATACAAACCTTGATCTATTAGCTGGGAGATACAATACTATAGACCACATGAACTTTCAAATGTTCAAAAATTTTGCTATAATCACAACTATGATGTAACACACAGTACTTTGTAACTTTTTGAAAATAATAAGAAAGTTAAAATCATACATATCTGTTTTATGTGTGTTTTTATGCACTGGAAGGCCCATTGAAGACAGTGGCATTGGCAAACACGCATTTTGAAGTGTTCAAAACTTGTATTACCAAACCTTGGTCAATGATAGTTTATTCTATCCTCTCCAAATTCTAAGTTGAAAAGAAAATGGACAAAAAAAAAAAAAGGAGACCCTCAATGAAAGTCTACATTTGAGTGACTGAGTGGAATGGACGTTCTTGCTCTAGATATTTCCACAAAATGCACTGGAGTCAATTAAACCAAGACGAAAATCAGTAGTTTTGCTCCAGGATCCCACCGCTTAACTCTAATATAGTCAAACACAACTTACCCATGGAAAGTGGACCTACTAACTAGGTTTAGCTTTCATCCAGATTACTTTTTTTGTACTTTTGTCCTCCTTGCCAACTAAATTCTAAATTTTCACTTCTCATCCATGTGAAAAAGTAGACACAAAACTGAAACAAAAAACTGCAGTAGCCAATTAGAATTTTTCATATAATGAAAGATGAAAACTGGAAACACCACTTTTGTTTTCATTTTCTTGTCTCCGGTTGTTATAAATCATCAAGGTTTTTCTTTCACAGCAATCACAGAATCCATTTACTACAGATACTGAACACACGCACACAGGAAAAGTGAAGCATTAGTTTGTATTTTAGCCAAAAAATGCAGGCTTGCAACTCATGCCAAATGCCTACTGTGGGGGATATTTATGAAGAGCACCCAATATATACAACCAGCCAACACACTGGGTAACCAGAGCTAATTTAAAAAAAAAACTACTTTTTCTCCTGGCAAACTTCAATATTGCCCATAAAACATTTTATCCCCCCCATGTCCTATTACTGTAAAGTAAACCTGTGCCAACACAACCAGGTTCTCACAGAGTGTGGATCTGGCCAGCTCCTTCCAGCACCTTATTTTTGGTTGGAAAAGAGGTCCATCATAGTCCAGGACTAATTGAAATGTACTGGGAGGAAGATGGGTGGGTCAGAGCCAGCGACCATAGAAGATGGGGTGGGCCAGAGTCAGCGACTACAAAAGACGGCAAACCTTTTCAGATGAATGCATGCTCCAAAGGCACTCTGCAAAATATTAACCTGACAATGGGTGCCACACATCCGTTAAATATTTATTTTAGCAGCCAGGTGTTATTGAAAAACCTTGGTTCTTCCAACGAAGACACTCAGTGCTATCCCTCCACTTTCTCCTGTTATCACCCTTGTTAATAACAAATCTCCAAACACTGTGTGCAATCTCAAGGTGAAAAGAAAGACGCTAAAACCAAAGTGATGCCTTTGCACTGGTAGATCTTTACAGCTATCAGAAGCAGTATAAAAATCAAAAAAGGACAGGGGAAAAGAAAATTAAAAAAAAAAAAAATTACATAAGACAGATAAAAACCGTATACCCACATATACAAAGCCGTGACAGATGGTGGTACAACCACCTTCTACAATGTTTTTCTGCTACAGACTTGATGCGAAAATAAAAATGCATACAGGTCAAAAACAACAAATGGTGGACTCATCCAATTAACATATTATCTTCTGAGGTGATAACTAATTAAAGGTAAATTAGTGACAAAGAGACCTACATCCTTTATGACCCAACTGTATTCAAGCAATAGAGGAAGGTAAATGTAAAGAAAAGACCACACAAAACATTGTTCCGAATAAAACCACATACTGTTGGTAAAGGTTGTTGAAAAATGATTACCAAACATAAAAAGGCTTGATTTACTAAAACTGGCTCTACATAGAAATCAGCTTCCAGGTTTTAATTGTCAAAGCTCAATTGCACAAGCCAAACTTAGATGCTGATTGGCTACCATGTAGAACTGCACCAGATTTTGCACTATTCCGGTTTTTGGTAAATCAACCCCAAATGGTCTAATATGTCTCAAATACTATTTCCAAGTAACTAGTAATACTTTAGAGAGATATTTATCTGCCAGTAATCGGGATGGTTGCTACAGTTTGCTATAAGTATTATGGTTCTTTGCACCAACCCAGCCACGGAACAATGGCGACCATATTCACAGACGCGTAGCCTGGCCGTTTATCAAGTAGTTATTTTATACAATATCGTGACCTCATAAAGAGAGGTGAATACTAAAAAAAAAAAAAAAAAAAAGGGTGGCAATATGATCTACACAATTAAACCCGTTTGTTCAACAACCTAATCTGGATAAATCTATCAGTTCTATAAAGAAGCATGAGGGGACAATTTTTTGATCACCTTCAACAGACTCGCCTTAAGATGAAATTATTAGACAAATTAAAAAATTCTCATTTTAATTAAGATTTGATCAAGGAGGTGTGTCGTATAGCTTAATTTTTTTCTTTAATATTATAGGGAAAAAAATTAAGATATTTATTTCAATTCTGATCTTAATTTGGGTCTGATCAAACAAAATAGTGCCTCTGAATCCAAACACCATTGATGTCTGTCAGTAGCATAATCGGTACCCAAAAAATGATAACGGTGATGGGCAACTAGTTGGAACTTTGCCTTAATATTGACTATTATTAGTATTAATATTTTTTAAGAGCCTTGTTTAGTTTATAGTACAATCCCAAAGACAGTAATGTTAAAAATACCAGCTTCCCCAATCTCCAATGGAGCTAGGCACCAGATAACCAAAAGAAATGACCAAGCTGTGACAACAATGCCCATGGTAATACCCAGCAATACGTGAGTGAAGAGTGAAGCCCAGGTACTGACAAAGTTGCCCCTTCCCCTCCAAAAATCTTTAGTATTATGGATATAAATGCCACTCCACCAACCCAAATAAATTCATATTTTTTTTATCATGGCCATAAAAGTATGTCTAGGCAAGTCATTGCCATCGATTAACACGTTTTTGTTTATTTTTTTCAATTTACAACAGGGGCACTTGGAAAGCAACCACGAAAATGAAGCAGTTTTGGAAAGTGAACCAAAAGCACCACCTGCTTCTCAATTAATTAGGAACCAGTTCTTACCCCAAAATAGTTGACAAACCCTACATACATTTCAGACCGAAATTTCAGGTTGAAAATAGGTGATAGGAAATAGGACAAAATTTGACGATTTTTTTTTTTTTTTGCATATTGGCTTCCTGTCACATAGGATATGTTCAGTTAACCAGTTACAAAATGTTTACTCTGGCTGACAAAAGATTTGCTGTTAGATCATATCCCTGACCTTCAAACACATGCATGGAGCTTTCCGATTGCCAAACGACTGTAAACATTACACACATTACAATGCAATCAACTGAAAAAATAAATTAAAAAAAAAAAAAAAAAAAAAAATTGTACATTTTTGATCTGCACACAATACTTGGGGCTTGTTCCGATAAAGTATAGGTGCCCCCTACGATCTGGTAAGAGTATAATAAAAATGAGGTTTGTAATGTGCATGCCCTACTTAACACCACCAACCTAATGTTATCTGGATTGGTAGATCTTTGAACACTACCAAATCAAAGATAATGAAAGGTAAGAAAATTTGGAAGGGTGTGTCGTTTCTTGTAATTGTCATTTCCAAAACTAATAAACTACTAATAAAGTCCACTCACCTACTTCATCTTTTCTCATCACAACCTCTGACTTCATGTTTTACAGGAGAAAA
Source organism: Lithobates sylvaticus (assembly GCA_028564925.1). NCBI lineage: Eukaryota > Metazoa > Chordata > Amphibia > Anura > Ranidae > Lithobates > Lithobates sylvaticus. The sequence goes on from CM053032.1 coordinate 242,276,968, forward strand.
ATAAAATAAAGTTCAGGAACCGAAAAAGTGTGCAGAGATTCAAAACCTGGAAGCAAGACTTCCTTTAAGACTTTAGGCTGAGAGGCATTCCAGTCTCTCCTCTTGTATACTTTAGGGTAATCCTTGGTCTCCACAGTTGTGTCTGTAAGCTTAGTCAGTTTAGACAGAAACCAGACGCCAACAAGTACCAACACTCAGCAAAGAAGAAACAGAACCAAGACCTGCACTGCGTCAGCCAGCTTAAAGTGTGACTCACACAGTTCACAATTCTGCTAAAATCAAAAGAAAAATAAGTTCTACAGCTTACTCATAGGGAACCACTTGCCTGTCCGCAATGGACTCAACAAACTGCTTCATGCCACATGATGGCTATCTTGAGTCAGTTACATAGTCGGGTTGAAAAAAATAAAGCCGCAAGTCAATCTAGTTCAACCAATAAAAAAAGTCTAACTGATGACACTAGTCAGTATAACGGAAGATACAATTTCTGCTTAGCTCACCAAGTTTCAGCCAAACGGACACCTTTGCGGTTTAAATTGGCAGGTTGGGTTTGAACGTTAAATTGACCAGACCACCTTCAGGATAAACAACCTAAGGTTTGGTGTACACTATTCCATAAAAACTGTATACAAAAAGCAAGCTGCAAATAACTACAAAACCCGAATCTTCTAATGTATGAGCTTAATTTAAACTGAATTTATATTATTTATATTAATTGTTTGTTTAATGCACAACTCTTACTAGCATCAACTTTTACCAAAAAAAAAAAAAGAAAGGGAATAAAAAAAAAATTAGATAGATAGATAGATAGATAGATAGATATATATCCATCTATCTGACTCCTCTTATCAGTGGCACTCGTCACCTCCTCTAAGAAGTCGTCATTTCATCATATACACAGCACTAACATTACTGCTCAGCTGTGTCGAGTCAGAAAGTAAAGGACCCAGCTCCTGGAATGAATACACACACACACACACACACACACAGGGATCACATACACTGCCAGTGACCTTGGCCTACAGAGTTGAACGTTCTCTAGAATTGTGACATGTTTCTCACTCTCAGACTGCAAGATCAAAAAGTTTCAGACAGGAGGTTCAGGCACGTCTCAAAGCCAAAATGTATAATTAGGTCTCAGATAAGAGGAGTCAGAATATTTGACAGGCGCACATTCACAGATAACGGAGGCATACCAGGAGCCTCACAAAATGGCACAAATAGCCGAGGCTGGTATTCAAGACGGCAGACAAGGATGCAGATTAGGAGAAGGTCATAGTTTAAGTGAAGGCGAAGACAATTCACGCCAAGATATAGCTTGGAAACACGTAGGACTAGACAACATGGAGCAAAATGGAGTCACCGAGGAACACAGTGCAGAACAAGTACCGCCTATGTGACATGTTGCCAGCTCATTCTTTTAACTACTGAAGCTGATAAATTAAAAAGGTTTCAAACCTAATTAACCGACGGTAAAATAAATAAGGCACTGACTGAACCTAATTAACTACTAAGACTATATAAATCAGATCGGTCAATAAGTAAGAACTGGCAATGTCGCAAAGTGATCAAACATACAATACTACCTGAGAACCCCTGATATGACCGTCATTTGAGAGATTGTGAAACTATTGTATGCTTATGGGGAGTCCGCGAACCTGAAGAAACTAGCTAGGTGATGAATTCTAGGGAAGATACCAAATATTTCTGGTGGGCTCTCTCAGATGGTCTCTACTATTTTTTCGACTTACTAGTGAGGGAGATATCTGCTTAGTGTACAAGTATACATGCTTAGCCGAAATTGGGGCATGCCTGGTCTACAATCTATTTAATGGAGCAATCCTATGGAGCTCAAATCTTCCCTCTCGCAATCGAAGGTCTCGAACGACCCTTAGCTTTTTAGCTTGGTTAGGCTAGCCATACATTATGCAATTTTCCTTCAGAGTTAACAAAACCATATAAAAGGAGGTCAAACCTAAAAACACTTATAATTCATATGCAATCAGGCAGGCCCTTGTACTACATAGTTGAAAGTAACTCTGAAAGCAAATAGAATTAAGAAAATTGTATAATGCATGGCCAGCCTTAGTCGCATTAGACCATGGGTGATCAATCTGTGGCCCTTCATCAGCTGTTTCAGAACTACAAGTCCCATAAGGCATTGCAAGGCTGACAGTTACAAGCATGATTCCCAAAGGCAGATGCATGATAGGACTTGTAGTTCCATAACAGGTGGCGGGCCATAGGTTGAGCAACCATTCATTAGACCAGGGGTCTCTAAACTATGGCCCTCCAGTTGTTCAGGAACTACAATTCCATGCCTAGTCATGTCTGTGAATGTCAGAGTTGTACAATGCCTCATGGGACGTGTAGTTCCACAAAAGCTTGAGGGCCGTAGTTTTAGAGATTGCTGCATTAGACTGGCCCCTGGTTGATAAAAGTCTTATTTACGACCCACTGATATCAAGGTGTTGCCAAACGCGCAAAAGCATGCAAGATGTTAATGGCCTGCTAATGAGAGATTAAAGGTCGCATGCAACTGAGCTTTATAGATATAGCCCACAGAAAAGCAAAAACTATAGCTAAATCCAAATATTTGAAGGGATACAAAGCCAAAATTATCACTCACACGATTATGCTCAACTACAAAATTATTTTGTATAAGGTGCAGTTAACACCAACAAATATATTAGTCATAAAGTGGTTAATGGACCTGGCTTTGGAGTCCATATTGAAAGGGTCAGTTCTGTCCAATCAGCCTCAATCCAGCCTTAAAAGGCAAATAATAATAATAGTTTTTTTTTTTTTTAAATGGTGTGCGGCAAATTCAAAAATATGTCCAATATGTCTGCAGCGCTACAGAACCTTTAGGCAGGTTAATCAGTGAACGCAAATCGTTCTTTCCTAAAAGTATTTCATTTTATTGTCTTTTTTTAATAGATATGAAAATATGTTACTGAAGCAAAATTCTGTGTTTTGCTACCGCATCTAATAGCGAGATCTAGCAATGCACAATTTTAAACTCTTAGGGGAGCCACATTAGGTTCCCTGTGGCGTCGTTCAACATAGATGCGCAACAAAGAAATGTCAAATCATGACAAACTTTTCCAAAGTTACGAAAAAACAATATCATGGATGACTTTAAAGAGATTTTTTTTTTTAACTTCTTTATTGCTTTTTACAAAAGTAGAAGACACCAAAAATGGAATATCAACAATCTGATGTTACGCGTGATTTTACGAGATCAAGAATCAGAATAGCACTAGCTGTAGTGAGCTTCCCTACTGAGTAAGATTTTACTACATGGAGTAACAGAGCTAAGAAGCCCAGATTTAATTTGACAGAGCGCTCACAATTTTCTTCTTTATTTCACGTTATGATAATCCTATTGGAGAGCAATTGTTGTACTGAAAATTGAGCCCTCTTATTAAAAAAAAATAAAAAAATGTTCCTTACGAAACATGGCACACAGTGATTCAGATAATATACTTGCATGCTGAGAGAGGGTAATGCCAACACAATAGTCCCTTTGCCATTGCCTTAAATCTCTTCATGAGACGGGGCCACCTATTACAATAGATCTGCTTAACCATTTCTCTACTTAAAGAGCCATTTGCTGAAGCAGTAACAAACTGACTTTGCACATTAGTAAGGATTAGCCAGAATAAATAATACATTGGCACCATGTCGAGGCCCTGCTATGCTTCCGAAAACCCAACGCAGGCTGCATACCGTCCTAAAAAAAAAAAAAACAAGAATGCGAGATCGGTCCCATACTCGTTCACTTAAGCCTGGGAGGAGAACTAAGAGGTAAAACTTTAATCCAAACACCTCAAAGTGTTTGAGTAAACAGTATCGCTGTGTGGTGTTGCCATTCAAGGGGACGTAAAATGTTTTTGCTCAACAGGTTCCCACGTTCGAAAAAAAAAAAAAAAAAAATCTTGCAGCTGCCAAGGATAATTCAAAACCAATAAGGTGGGGGGGGGGGGAAATTTGCATCGTAAAACTTGGAATCGGGTTATTTGTGCCCACCACAACACAAGCTGCTTTGAGTAGCATTTTCGGTGATCTGAGTAAGTGCATTTTAATACAACTTGCAAATAGCCAGCACTCCCCTCCTAGTAAGACAAAATGAAATGGAAAAAGCACGCACTTAAACGCCAAGGATTTAGACTTTCAGGAGATGATAAATGTAAGCTTTTGCAGAAGCTTTTAGATCCCGAAATGCCCCATTACTGTTATAGTTTATTTTATGTAAAATGCTAAATAAAAATTGTATTCTACGGAAGATTTGGCCAAAACTCGAAATAGCATGCAAGCAACTTACAGCTTAAAAACGATAATCTATAGATTAAAAAACAAGGCAGCAGCAGATAAAATTGCTTTAGGAAATGGAGAAAATGCCTAACTAACTAGAAGGAGAACAGCATTAACAATACAGATATTTGGGAACCGAGAAAATGCATTTTAACTTTTTCCTTCAACTTTTTTTCCTTTTCTCCTGCTCTGTTATCTGCTCAGAAAAAAAGCTGAAGTTACACTCATAAGTGGTTCTAAGTTCACAAGTTAAAAGGCTTTCAAAGGCAGACTTTTCCAAGACAAGATTGCAGCT